>PVJO010033831.1:0-11656 GCA_004026905.1 Hystrix cristata
CCGGCGGAGCGTAGGGCGCATGCCTCCTCACGACTAGGGCGCCTCCCTGCGGCATGGCGTGTGAATATGTCCTCCAGCCTAGTGTTAGGATTGGCGCCCCGGTGAGGCCTAGCACAAAGATTCGCCTTGCCAGACACTCGCCCCACCTTGCCCAGTTGAGGCCCCCGCCAATCTTCCCCGTGCCCTGAGGCTGAAAGGCAGGGCGCCACCAAATTTCGGAAGGGTTAGGGTTAGGATCCGCCTTCCCGTGAGGGCCAGAGGGCCGAGCTGGGTGGTAGAGTGTTTGGCACAGGGCCCCGAGGAGAGGGCCCGCTGGATCTTGCCTGCAGACTGCTGTGGGAATGCACGGCTGGCTGAAATCGGCTCCGACTTAGGGTTAGGGTTCGGCTGCCCGTGAGGTTTGGCCCGCCGATTCCGGCGGCAAAGCGCTTGGCCTGGCTGGCCGAGAATAGGGCGCATGTCACCTCACGGCTAGGGCGCCTCCCTGCGGCACAGGGGGTGAAAATTTCCTCTGGCCTAGGGTTAGGATTTGCTCCGCGGTGAGGCCCAGCACGAAGATTACCACTACCAGACTCTCGCCCCGCCTTGCCCAGTTGAGGGCACTCCCAATCTTCCCCATGCCGCGAGCCCGAGAGGCAGGGCGCCACTGAATTTCGACAGGGTTAGGGTTAGGATCTGCCTTCCCATGAGGGCCAGAGGGCCAAGCCGGGCGTCAGAGCATTTGGCACGGGGCCCCGAGGTGAGGGCCTGCTGGATCTTGCCGGTAGACTGCTGTGGGGAGGCACGGTGGGCCGAAATTGGCACCGGGTTAGGGTTAGGGTTAGAGGTAGGCTGCCTGTGAGGTTTGGCCCGCCAATTCTGGTGGCCAAGCGCTCGGCCTGGCTGGCCCAACATAGGGTGCATGCAACCTCATGGCTAGGGCGACTCCCTGCGGCGTGGTGGGCGAAAATTTCCTCCAGTGTAGGGCTTGGATTGGCGCCGCGGTGCTGCCCAGCACCAAGATTCACACTGCCAGAAACTCACCCTGCCTTGACCAGTTGAGGGCACCCAAAATCTTCCCCGTGCCGCGAGGCTGAGAGGCAGGGCGCCACCAAATTTCCACAGGGTTAGGGTTAAGATCCGCCTTCCCGTGAGGGCTAGAGGGCCAAGCTGAGTGGCAGAGCGTTCGGCACGGTGACCCAAGGTGAGGGCCCGCCGGATCTTGCTGGCAGACGGCTGTGGGGCGGCACGGTGGGCCGAAATCGGCGCTGGGTTAGGGTTAAGGTTAGGCTTCCCGTGAGGTTTAGCCCGCCGATTCCACCGGCCAAGCGCTCGGCCTGGCGGGCTGAGCGTAGCGCGCATGCCACCTCACGGATACGGCACCTCCCTGCGGCATGGTGGGCGAAAATTTCACCCGGCTTGGGGTTGGGATTGGCGACGTGGTGAGGCCCAGCACCAGATACGCACTGCCAGACACTCGCCCCACATTGCACAGGTGAGTGCACCCCCATTCTTCCCCATGCCTCTCAGCCCGTTACAATTTACTGAACATTTCCATTTTTCCAGTGTGTCTGATTCACAGTCGGTTACAGTTGAATTTCTTCTACTCCTCTTCTCTGAATTCATACATTAAAGTCCTGACACCCCGAACTTCAAACTCTGACCTTATTTGGAAAAGTGGTATGTACAGCTGTAGTTAAGATAAAGTCACACTGGAGAAAGGTGGGAATTAGGCCAGTATGACCAATGTCCTCATAAAAGGGGGATGAGGAAACAGACGCACACAGGACAGCGACATGCAAAGCAAAGGCAGAAACTGGGTGACGTGCCGGCCCGCAAATGAACACCAAAGATGGCAGAAGCAGCAGAAGCTAAGAGAGGCCCAGACAGATTCACCCTCACAGCCCTCAGAAGGAGCCAGGCCTGCAGGCACCTTGCTGTTCACACTTGTGTCTCCAGAACTGGGAGGCTAGACTGTACACTTCAGTTTTTAAGCCACTTGGCTGGTGGGGCTTTGTCGTGGCAGCCCCAGCACACTAATACACAGGTGTTCTGGGAAATAGGGGCACTCGTTCCCATTTTCTAGCAAAATGAGGGACAGAAAAATAAAGTGATAGAGGTCAACTAGGCAGAGAGCAGAGGGTCAAGAAAGTCAATCTGTGGGTTAGCCTACTGGTCCCATCTGATTAGAGGCACGTGTGTGGATTGGCAGAGGGCTTTGCATTTCCTCAGTTTACCACACATCTACTCAGTGGGTTGCATGAAAATCTTAAGCAGGAAGAGGGAACAAGGTAGCATTTCCATTCTCAGTGGACTAAACAGATGCAGAGAGCTTGGATTCTAGAAGGTGGGAGCGAAGGTAGCAGCATGTCTACCTGCCGGGACGTGCCCTTCAGGCCTGCATCCTCTGATTTGGACATGCATTCCTATATTCAAATGAATCTGCATTTGCAGCATAGCTGTCTGTTTTACCTACTCTGGTGCATTGGTCAGGATCCATGATGAACACACAAAGGCACATATTTTGGAAAAGACTTTGAAATGTCTCCTGTAGTCTTCTTGTAAATAAGATACATAAAGTGATTTCTCGACTTCAAAGGCAAACAGAACATTTCTAGGCTTTGGAAGCAGTACGATGCCAGTCTGGGTCTTCTAAAAACACAGCCAAGAGAAGTGTGCATGGGTGCTGTCCCTGGCTCACAAGGAAATCTAGTTCGGTGGTGTATTTCCAGCCAAGTGAGAGGCATGAAGGCAAGAACAATCATTTTCTTCGTAATAGGAATGCATTCAGAGCTGGGCTCCCAGCCTCCTAATAAGGAGCCCTGAGCTGCAAAGAAGCCCAGTGCTGCAGTGTTCTGTGGTCTCTCCTGGCTGGGCACCTTGGCAAAGAAACCCTGAGCTCAAAGAGCACAGCTCGGGTTGGGGAGGGGGCACATTTGCAGAGCACTAATCATAACCGCCACCATTGAGCATCTGCTATCTGTCAAGCAATATCTTAAGTATCTTTTGCACATGAGGTCATTGAATTCCTCCAACTAAGAACTGAAGGGACGCACCATTATTCTCCATTCTCCCCAGACAATCATCCATGAGACTGTAAATGAGGGAGGCCAGTCCTGGGAACTGAGAGCAGGGCGTCATCACTCGGGGGTGACTGTGGCCAGAGGGGAGGTGTTTTTACTGAGCATCGATAACATCAAGCCTGAGTGATGAAAGGTGAGCAGTACATCTGCAGAAGGACAAGGCTGAGGAAAGGGCACGGTGGTCAGTTGACAACATGAGCAAAGGGAGAGGCTGAGCCACACGGTGCAGTGCGGCTGGAGCAATGGGCATATTGAGCAACTGTGGGAGTTCCACTGTCCTGTCCCTGTCCTCCTTTCCAGCCTCCCGTCAGTCTACGCTCAGCCTGATGAGCCTTTTTTCTCCGTCTCTGCCTCTTTCTTTCTCTCTCCATCGCCACCTCATGTCTCCAGTTCCTAGGTCTTTGCCCAGGCCGTAATACAGGCCCGGGTCTCAACCCCACCCAACTTTCTCCCTTCATTTACTCCCCACAGTGTAGTCATCTGACTCTTCCCTCTGCCACCTTGGCTGCCCACTGGGCACGGATCCCAGAGCTTCTCACCTGCCACTGCATTTTCAAAGCACAGTTAGTGGCTGGCAAATGGTAGACAGGCACTTCGGAGATATTTGTCGAATGGATGATGTATTAGTTTGCAGTAGCTGCTCTAACAAATTATCACAAATTTCATGGTCGAAAACAACACAAATTTGTTCTCTTACACTTCTGCAGGCCAGAAGCCGAAAATGGGCTAAAATCAAGGTATAAGCTGAGCTTGTTCCTTCTGGTGGCTGCATTTTCCTGCCTTTTCTGGCTTCTCGGCATCCTTCTCACTCTTGGGCTCACAGATCTTCAGCACACTGTCTTGTTTCTCTGACTTCGCCCGCCCCCACCCTACCCTGCCCTCTTTTCTAAGCCTTTCGTGCCTATACTGGTTCTGTCTGGATAATCCAGATTAATTCCTTCCTCTCAAAATCATTAATCAAAACTGCAAGGTCTCTTGTCCCATAGAAAGTAACATATCTAAGGACTTGGGGCATTAGAATGTGGACAACTTCAGGGGCCAGGATTTACCTACCCAGGGACAGATCAGCCGAGCCTAATCTGTGCCTCTGTTTGGTCGGTCTGCTGTGTAGGCAGCAGGGCTCAGGCTAGTATGAGGCACGGCTTTGGACCACGACGTTGTTGGTGTCCTGAATCAATTGAGAGGATTTCCCTTTCACGGTCATTTTAACTTCGGGGAAGAGTCAGAAGCTGCACATGGTGCCAGATCTGGAGAATAAGATGCATGAGGACACACCACAAGGTTGCTACGAGCCTGCCTTTCCACCGTGTGGCTCTTGGCAGCAGCGTTCATAGTTTTTTCAAATCATACCTTGTGAAGACATTCAGGAAAGAGGACTTGTGGGGCTGCTTCAGAAGGTGGCAGGAGCAATGGGGTATAATGTTCGGGAAGCTGGGGCTGGGGATTTAGCTTAGTGGTCAGAGTGCTTGCCTAGCGAGCCCAAGGCCCTGAGTTTGATCCCCAGCACCAGGAAAAAAAAATGTGCGGGAAGCAAGGGGGAGTATCTGGAGGGGGATTAACAGCAATGTGTCTTTAAACATTCATTGTGTGTTTTGATTACCTGGCGTAGTTCCTGTTCCTTGCTCTACTGGCAATGCGATTTAGAGGCAAACACCTCCTTGACTGTGAATCCGAGTATGTCCTTAAGCATCATAAGAAACTCTTGGTGGGGCAATCACAATTAAAGCAAAAAACACACGAATAAAGTTCAGGACGAAAGCCTAGAAGGGAGTAAATTAAAAGAATAGCAGTGATTTTGTGTAGCACAATGATGAGCAATCCTTTTGTCATTTTTTTCTATTTATAAGTTTTTGTGTTTTTATACTATTTACATATAATTTATTGTATTCATAAAAAATATGGTGGGGGAAAAGGCAAATAAGCACATAAACAAAAATACGCACAAAGAGCATTTACACAAACACATGAACCAACAACATGCTCTCCAGCATAGGAAATCTCGGTTGAAATCTCTGGTTTCAGTGCATTGGGCAAATCCCCTTTCTTCATCTATCTTAGTGGGTGTACGAGCATCTGTTCTGCTTCCATTGGTGTGTGTGCTGTGGGCCTTGGTCCCCACCAAGCCAAGTGATGCGCTGAGCAAAGAGAAGGGGAGCGTGAGGCTGCCGTGTCTCTGAATAGCTGCCTCAGCACTGTCTGGGCAGCCTCGCACACAGTAGCTTGGAAGGGAAAGTGCTTGTCTGGAGACATCCACCTGCCAACCAAAGACAGTGCAGTGAAACTGGAACTTAACTCCAAATCTGGAGGTCTCGGAGTGAGGCCAAGAGGGAGCTAGCGAAGCTCAGGTCGTGAGCGGGGAGTGCAGGGGATTTGTGCCTCCACACAGAGTAACGCGCCCTGGAGTGGGCGTCACCTCTCCTCATCTCCATGCTCTTTCCTGGATCGTGAACCTACCTGCCCCATCCTCAGAGACGAGGGGAGCACCATGTTGGCTCCTGATCCTGTGGAAAAGGCCTCATCTCCACTGCCCCACCCCACCTAACTGGTGTTTGTTGCACAAACTCCCTGAATGCTAACACATCTGAATGCGTTGGGAAGCTGTGGAAATGACACATTTTGGAAGAGAAATGGAAAGGAAGGAATAGACTAGAGTTACACCAAGTGTCCGCTCTCTGGAATTTCTATCCAGTCTGTAGCGCGCAGTTTCCACGTTGCTTGTAAGAGTCTTTGGAAGAGGCAAGACAATCAAGGGTTATTCCCATTTGACAGATCTGAAAACTGAGTCTTGAGAGGCAAAGGCACTTGTTTCTAAGCAAAAATCACCTGTTTAGAAGAAAGACGGGAGAAAAGACTGGTCGTGAAAACCAGTTTTCACGACCAGTCTTTTCTCCCCTGAATCAGGAGATCTCCAATCAGAGAGCTAGGACAATCAGGCGGAAGTGCTCAGCACAAAGTCATCCCCACTCTTGCAGGACATCGAAGCCTTGATAAGATGTCCCATTTTAACTCCAGCACATCTTGGCCATGTGACTCCGTCCAGGTAACTTGACCCTCTCTCCAAGCCTCAGTTTCCTCATCTGTAAAACGAGGGCAATAACAGCTCCTTCCTTACAAGACTGTCACACATGTAGGTGAACTAATACACGGGAAGTGTTCGGCAGGGCACCATGCCTGGCTCTGGACCCCCATCACACCTCTGCCGCTCCTGGTACCTTGTCATCTGTCCAGGGACACGCAGGCAGCTGTTCTCTTAGTGTTTCCGAAATGACTAACAGGAGCGTGGCACTTTCCTGGCAGCCTTTCCCCAAACAAGCTCACACTTTAGCAATCAGAGACGGGGTGGCTGGAGGGTGCAGGAAGGCACACACCAGCATGTGTTTATCATTTGTGCTGTGAAGAGCTTCTGTTACCCCAAAGAGGTTCCACAAGTGACTTTGGCAAGGCCTGAAAGCGGAGCGTAAGCGCAGAGCACCAGTCAGTCCGGGCACAGGGCTGTGGAGGCGAGCCAGGCAAAGCCAGCCTAGGAGTCTAACTGCCGGGAGACGGAGAGCCGGGGGGCCCCGTCCCGTGCCCCCCGCTGGGGTGACAGCCTCCCTCAGCATTTCTCAACATCCTCATGGAGGGAGCACAGCCATCTTTCTCATCTCACAGACAAGAACACGAGTCACTTTCTCAAGGACTCACAGCGGTTCCGGAGGGTGGGGGGCTTCAAACTCTCCTGTCTTCTTCCCTTGGAACCCTTGTGCTCTTATGTCTCTCAGCCCGTTACAATGCACTGAACATTTCCACTTTTCCATTGTGTCCGATTCACAGTTGGTCACAGTTGAATTGCTTCCTACTCCTCTTCTCTGAATTCATACGTTAAAGTCCTAACCTCCAGAACTTCAGACTCTGACCTCATTTGGAAAAGTGGTCTGTACCGATGTAGTTCAGATGAAGTCACACTGGAGCAGGGTGGGACTTATGCCAGTATGATCAGTGACGTCATAAAAGCAGGATGAGGAAACAGACACACACAGGACAGCGGCATGCAAAGCAAAGGCAGAAACTGGGTGATGTCCCGGCCCACCAGTGAACACCAAAGACGGCAGAGCCAGCAGAAGCTAAGAGAGGCCCAGACAGATTCACCCTCACAGCCGTAAGAAGGAGTCAGCCCTGCAGACACCTTGCTGTTCACACTTGTGTCTCCAGAACTGGGAACTAGACCGTACACTTCAGTTTTTAAGCCACTCGGCTGGTGGGGCTTTGTCGTGGCAGCCCCAGCACACTAATACACAGGTGTTCTGGGAAATAGGGGCACTCGTTCCCATTTTCTAACCAAATGAGGGACAGAAAAATAAAGTGATAGAGGTCAACTAGGCAGGGAGCAGAGGGTGAAGAAAGTCAATCTGTGGGTTAGCCTACTGGTCCCATCTGATTAGAGGCACGTCTGTGGATTGGCAGAGGGCTTTGCATTTCCTCAGTTTACCACTCATGGATTCAGTGAGTTGCATGAAAATCCTAAGCAGGAACAGGGAACAAGGTCGCATCTCCATTCTCAGTGGACTAAATAGGTGCAGAGAGATTGGATTCTAGAAGGTGCAAGCGAAGGTAGCAGCATGTCTACCTGCCGGGATGTGCCCTTCAGCCCTGCATCCTCTGATTTGGACATACATTCCTTTATTCAAATGAATCTTTATTTGCAGCATAGCTGTGTGTTTTACCTACTCTGGTGCATTGGTCAGGATCCATGATGAACACACAAATTCACATATCTTGGAAAAGACTTTGAAATGTCTCCTGTAGTCTTCTTGTAAATAAGATACATAAAGTGATTTCTCGACTTCAAAGGCAAACAGAACATTTCTAGGCTTTGGAAGCAGTGCGATACCAGTCTGGGTCTTCTGAAAACACAGACAAGAGAAGCGTGCATGGGTGCTGTCCCTGACTCACAAGGAAATCTAGTTCTGTGGTGTATTTTCAGCCAAGTGACAGGCATGAAGGCAAGAACAATCATTTTCTTCGTAATAGGAATGCGTTCAGAGCTGGGCACCCAGCCTCCTAATAAGGAGCCCTGAGCTGCAAAGAAGCCCAGTCCTGCAGTGTACTGTGGTCTCTCCTGGCTGAGCACCTTTGCAAAGAAACCCTGACCTCAAAGAGCCTAGCTAGGGTTGGGGAGGGGGCAGATTTGCAGAGCACTAATCATAACAGGCACCATTGAGGATCTGATATCTGTCAAGCAATAACTTAAGTATCTTTTGCACATTAAGTCATTGAATTCCTCCAATTAAGCACTGAAGGGAAGCACCATTATTCTCCATTCTCCCCAGACAATCGTCCATGAGACTGTCAATGAGGGAGGCGAGTCCTGGGAACTGAGAGCAGGGCGTCATCACTCGGGGGTGACTGTGGCCAGAGGGGAGGTGTTTTTACAGAGCGCCGATAACATCAAGCCTGAGTGCTGAAAGGTGAGCAGGACATCTGCAGAAGGACAAGGCTGAGGAAAGGGCACGGTGGGCAGTTGACAGCATGAGCAAAGGGAGAGGCTGATCCATACCGTGCAGTGCAGCTGGAGCAATGGGCATATTGAGCAACTGTGGGAGTTCCGCTCTCCTGTCCTCGTCCTCCTTTCCACCCTCCCGTCAGTCTATGCTCAGCCTGATGAGCCTTTTTTCTCCGTCTCTGCCTCTTTCTTTCTCTCTCCATCACCAACTCATGTCTCCAGTTCCTAGGTCTTTGCCCAGGCCGTAATACAGGCCCGGGTCTCAACCCCACCCAACTTTCTCCCTTCATTTTCTCCCCGCAGTGTAGTCATCTGACTCTTCCTTTCTGCCACCTTGGCTGTCCACTGGGCACAGATCGCGGAGCTTCTCACCTGCCAGGGCATTTTCAAAGCCCAGTTAGTGGCTGACAAATGGCAGACAGCCACTTCGGAGATATTTGTAGAATGGATGATGTATTAGTTTGCAGTGGCTGCTATAACAAATTATTACAAATTTCATGGCCTAAAACAACAGAAATTTATGCTCTTACAGTTCTGCAGGCCCGAAGCCTAAAACGAGCCAGTGGGCTGAGCCGGAATTCGTGGGCCTAACATGCGGCGCATGCCACCTCTCGGCTAGGGCACCTCCCTCCGGCAGGGCGGGTGAAAATTTCCTCTGCCCTAGGGTTAGGTTTGGTGCCGCGGTGAGGCCCAAGACCGAGATTCGCACTGCCAGGCTGTCGCGCCGCCTTGCCCACATGAGGGCACTCCCAATCTTCCCCATGCCGCGAGCCCGAGAGGCAGGGCGCCACTGAATTTCGACAGGGTTAGGGTTAGGATCTGCCTTCCCGTGAGGGCCAGAGGGCCAAGCCGGGCGTCAGAGCGTTCGGCATGGGGCCTCGAGGTGAGGGCCCGCCGGGTCTTGCCCGCAGACTGCTGTGGGGAGGCACGACGGGCCGAAAACGGCCCCGCTTTAGGGTTAGGGTTAGGCTTTCTGTGAGGTTTGGCCCACCAATTCCGACGGCCAAGCCCTCGGCCTGGCCGGCCGAGAGTAGGGCGCATGCCACCTCACGGCTAGGGCACCTTCCTGCTGCACGGTGTGTGAAAATTTTTCTCCGGCCTAGGGTTAGGATTGGTGCCACGATGAGTCCCAGCACCGAGATTCGCACTGTCAGACACTCGGCCCGGCTTGCCCAGTTGAGGGCACCCACAATCTTCCCCTGCCGTGAGCCCAAGAGGCAGGGCGCCACCGAATTTTGGCAGGGTTAGTGTTAGGATCCGCCTTCTCGTGAGGGCCAGAGGGCTGAATCGGGTGGCGGAGCGTTCAGCACGGGGCCCCGAGGTGAGGGCCCGCTGGATCTTGCTCACAGACTGCTGTGGGGAGGCATGGAGGGCCAAAGTCGGCGCCGGGTTAGGGTTAGGGTTTGTCTTCCCCTGAGGTTCAGCCCACCGATTCTGGGGGCCAAGCACTCAGCCTGGCCGGCCGATGGTAGGGCGCATGGCACCTCACGGCTAGGGAGCCTCCCTGTGGCACGGCAGTCGAAAATTTCCTCTGGCCTAGAGTTAGGATTGGCACCGTGGTGAGGCCCAGCACCGAGACTCCCCTTCCAGACACTCGGCCTGCCTTGAACAGTTAAGGGCATCCCCAATCTTCCCCGTGTCGTGAGGACGAGAGGCAGGGCGCCACCGAATTTCGGCAAGGTTAGGGTTAGGATCCGCCTTCCCTTGAGGGCCAGAAGGCCGAGCCGGGGCCCAGAGCGTTCAGCACGGGACACCGAAGTGAGGGCCCACCGGATCTTGCCCGCAGACTGCTGTGCAGAGGCACGCCGGGCCCAAAACGACGCCAGGTTAGGGATAGGGTTAGGCTTCCCATGAGGTTCGCCCCGCCAAACTTATACGTTCAAGATATTTTATTCCTTAATTTTAATATGAATATCATATATTTTGCTAGCATCAACTACATCAAACTGGGGGTCATACTCTGGGACTTGTGCTTGCTAGGCAAGTGCTCTACTACTTGAACTAAATCTCCATCCTCAACAGTTTATCTTTTATTTTAACTACCATTTGTGGCAAAATATTAGTTCCACTCACAGTTTGGCCTAAGAAGTTGCAAGACCCATTATATGGTTATTGAGAGCTGGTTCGAATGCCTGTGTTCTGATAAAAGTCTAACCTTCCTGCTGCGCACCTGTTCTTCAGGGTCTGGCTAACCCTGCAGGAACAGTTTTACTATCAACAAAGAATTTAGGTGTTGATTTTGTATCCAGCTACACCACTGAATTTAGTTATTAAATCTAGACGTCTTAAGTGAAATAAATCAGTCATGCATGAGTACACATCCAATTGTTTCTCTGATATGAGAAACCATACGTGTACATAAAGACAAAGAGGTATAATAGATATTAAGTAAAAGAAAGATAATATTCAAAAGAGAGGAGAACTAGAAGGGGAAAAGAAGGAAGGGAAAAGGGAAAGAAAGGGAAAAGGGGAAAAATGGAAAAATGTAAATAAACCTGCTGTAAATAAGGAAAGGGGGAATGGAAGGGAGGGGTGGGGAAGGGGTGGGAGACCAAGATGCATCATGTACATGTACAAAATAACCATGATAAATGTGATCATTATGTATTCAATGTACCAATACATCTTCTTGGTAAAAAATAGAACATATTAAAAAAAAACAAAAAAACAAAAAACACACAAAAACCCACAAACAAGGAATTTACTTTGATATGCACTCTGGTGATGTCCCGGGTCCTAGCCAGACTCAGGGTGAATGCCTGAGGTAAAGTCACACACACCCATTTCCCAGAGGAGGACATTCCTTTGTCAGAACATAGATAAATATGGGTGCAGCACCCAGGTGTCTCTCTCTCTTTTGTCTTTTGTGCCCTTGAGTTCACTGGATGTCTTTGTGCAGCGGTGGAGATTGCTGATGGTTGCGCCTCCATGACTGCTGTATTCTTCTCATGTCCCACGTGGCTGCTGCTGCTTTTAGCAAAAGTTAGATTTCTGCTTGAACTACTCCTGTACTGTGGATTGCCAATGATAGAAACAATGGATTGGTGGTATGATTTTCCTAGCGTTTCCCCCTTTCTCTTACTTTCTTTATTGTTATTAAATAATTTAATTG
>PVJO010033832.1:0-11657 GCA_004026905.1 Hystrix cristata
GGCGTGATGGACTGAGACAGGGAGAGACTAGTGCAGGGGACTCCAGCCTCCAGGACGGGGCCACCGAGGTCTGCTGTCTGCCAGTCACCTGGGCTGTGGGGTTGCATATGGTGGACAACAGACTAACACAATAATGCATTAACCTTTTGATCAGTATAATGGACAGGACACTATGTAGCCTGCAAAATTCCCCTATTAATATCTTTGTCTCCAAAGTGATGGCACCAGGTTGTGGGGGCTCTGACAGGTGATGGATCATTAAATTGGAGTGTCGTGGATGAGATCAGTGTACTTATGGAAGAGATCCAAGAGCTCCCTTAAGTCAGCTTATGCCACCTTATCAACAGGGACATCACATCTGAGGAAGGAGGAGAGGAAGAAGAAGAGGTAGAAGGAGAAGGAGGAAGAGGAACTTTTGAGTGTTTTTAGCTGTTTTGATTCAAATTTGTTGTATCGGAATAATAAATTCAATACTCACCATAATGCATTTTGGTATATATTTTGGATTTAAAGCTCGTACTTTTCAAAATCATCAAATCCTCTCTCTCTGTCCTACTCTGTCCCTCTCTAACCCTTTCTGTCTCTTTGTCTCTCTGTCCTTCTCTGTCACTCTCTGTCCATCTCTGTCTCTCTCTGTCTCACTGTCTCTTTCCCTCTCTGTCCCTTTCTGCCTCTCTCTGTCGCTCTGTCTCTCTCTCCCTCTCCCTCCCTCGCATCTTTGCCTGGGTGTCTCTCTCCCTAACACACATACATGTGCGCACACACACACAAACACACAACTTGGTTTTCTGTGTTTTCAACAAAGCTGCACTCGCATTTCTTGCTCTCTGCTCTTGCACAATAAACATCAACTCCTGAAATTCTATCCACGTAGCCTGAAGCAAATTCTTAACTCGGGACAGACGCTCTATTCTGATTTGACAGAGTTTCTCTCTCAAATAAATGTTGACAAGAACATTCAGGTCTTTTACTGTGACAGGCTCCCTGACTAAGATTGCCAGTGCTGATTTAACATCTGATGTTTCCTGTAAAAAGGGTAGACCTGCTCCAGAGCAATCGGCTCTAAGGCGTGAGTAAAAAGACACCCTGCTGATTAGTCCAGAGTGTGCTAGTCATCTACAAGTTAGTTCCTTTCCTCGCTCAAGCAGGATGATCCACTTGAGAGGGGTGGTGGGTCCCCATTACGAACCTTTTTATTTCAATCCTCACACAGTCCTCTCCCATTTGTCCATGTCTTAACCAGCTGTGAGTACAGCAAACTTTCTCAGCCCTGAAGATCGCACATAGGTGACGTCAGATCTCTTGAAAAGCGGCCTTCTGTCTTAGCGGGATCCTGTTGGTGATGCCAGTTTGTAACAGCAAGGAACCACACAGTGCTTGTGGCACAGAAAGTTGAGGTACAGATCCACAGCAACCAAGAAGAGCCACATCTTGATTTTTGAAAAGATGAAAGTAAGTTTATCATAAAGATACAGCAGATATGAGAATCGTCCGGTAATACATTAACACACATCGAGTCAGGAGACAGTACCAAAGAGGCAAATCTTGCATGAAATGGGGCTTTCAGCAGCAGAGACAGAAAACACCAACTGTACCCAATTTCTTAGTTTCTTAAGTACCGTGTTCAGGCTAAAGCAGCTTGGTGCCGACAGGCCTGCGTGGCGGGAAGGATCGTTCCCGGCTAGAGTCCAGGAATGGCCAGTTTTCTGTGTAGGTGAACAGTTATCTCTGTACCCCACTTTCTCAGGAGACACTCAGCCAGCCCCAGAAAGGCAGCAGCCAAGCTCACTTTAGCGAACACCTGTGTTTTGCTTAGTCTCATCTCTTTTAATGCTTTCCTTAGCAAAAGAGTAAATGAACGAGCAAACACATGCAGATGGAATACTCTGCAGAATTCTCTTACAGTGTCATATTCAGACCATAGACGTATTTTCCTTATTTTTATTGGTAAATAATAAGATTGCAATGCATTTTTTCGCCATTATGCACCCACGCCCTGCACGTTGAGATTTGCCTTAGTTACTTTTCTAGAGTCGATGGTTTGAGAGAGAGCAGATTTAATGCAGGACATTTACGAATTACAGCTTTGACACACACAAGCCAAATGCAGGAAGAGTGCAGAACGTCTGTCTGTGTACTAGAGACCCAAAAGACTCAACCAAGGGCTGGGAGCCCACGGCACTGTCCCATGTACATCTGTGTCTGCACTAAATGGCTAAAGAAATCTTTACTGGAATCAGGATATGATACTCACAGCAGAGATGAAGACCAGAGCTCCCTTGAAGCACACAGCAGCCATCCTTGATGACAGCAAGGCCCCGAGCTCCTTGTGCGATGAGAACAGCCGAGTCCCCTTCAGGAGAATCAGCCGCAGCAGAGCTTCTCCTGGGAAACAGCCCACAACTATTGTCTGCTCCCATTCTGCTTTGTGTTGTGTTGGCAACAATCCTCAGGTGGATCCTCTACACTCAGAAACAACCAACTCAGTCCAGCTGGTTGTTCCTGCTCAATTTGACCACAGTAAGAAGTCTACCACAACATTTTACTTAAAGTCAGACCCCATCTGTATATCTATCTATCTATTTATCTATCTATATCGCAGGAATGCCTTTAGATTGTATGTTTTTGCAGTGTTGTAGCCCTCGTAGTCTTCTTTAAGCCCACTCAATAACAGAACCTCCAGAATGCACATTTGTCAGGTCACCCCGTTATCTTCAAGTGCCAAATGACTGTAAGATGTTGAAAGTGACCACAGTTTTAGCAGGAATGGTAGAGTTTCGTGTGCCTAAAATGAAATATATCATGGAGGAAGCCTTAAGTAACGATTTTCAAGGAAGGAACGATCCTAAATGGGGACATGATGGAGCGAACAGGGAACAGTATGAGTCTATGGACAGAGAAATACTGAACACTTGTCCAACACTACAGGGCAGTGGTAAACCGGGCTTTTCACCAAACTTGACCACATGGCTCTGAGGCCATCATAATGGGGTACATCACTTTTTGTTGCCCTGGCAACAGCGTAAGTTTCTTTAAATGAAGAGGCAAAACTCAAGGCAGGAGTGGACAGAGGAACATAGAGCTGTCTAAGTTCTTGAGACGTCCGTCCCAAAGTTCACAGGTGGGCATCTGTGGAGAAGATTATGAGATGGTGTGGAAGTGATTGTGAGACGACAAGGTGCGCTGACCTAAGGGCTGAGGGGTTCAAGCTGCGTACCTCAGTCTTCCAAAGCCTCCTCTGGAATTGGTTGTAACCCATGTCAATAACAAACTAAGGGCTGCTGAAGGCATTTCTGTGGTGGATAATCTTCACTGTATGGAGGTGATTAGCTTGGGAGCTGCCTAGCGTATTAGTAAAGCACATCTCTTAAGTAGATCTAGGAGAGTCTGGGGATTGTGGCCTGTGGACTATAACTGCTCCCTGGCTTCTTTCTCTTTAACTTTGTTCCCCTTCTCTACTTCCCAGACACTGTGAACCAAACAGCTTTGTTCCATCGGGCCCTTCCACCGTGATGTTTCCCTTGTGGAGCCTGCTGACCATGGAGAGCGTTCCCTGAAAACTTGAGCTAAATTAAACTTTTTTTTAAAGTTCTTGATATTAAATATTGGGTTCCAGCAGCAGACAACTGACTAATGTGGAAAATCTGCACCAGAACTGGGATAATCTAAGATCTCTGGAATCCACATTTCACACCGTGTACCCTGAATCTACAGGTCTTAAGGTTTACCCTGCTGGGTGTTGGGCTTGCTTTGGTCCCCTTCTTTTTTACCCTGAAATTGCCTTCTTTTGGAATGGGACTGTACACTGTGGCCTTGTACCTTGGAGTTATGTAATTCATTCTCAATTTTTACCCAGATTCACATCTAAGGCTTTGTCCTGAGTGTTCATAAGACGCAAGACTTTGATTTTTGAAGAGGGACAGTCCTGTCAAGATTTGGGGAAAGGGATTATTGTGTCCTTAGTTGTACACAGGATAGTGGTAACGTGTCTGGTGGAATTGCAGACTTGTTATTGTGTTTATTTGGAAATTAAGAGTGCTTAAGGGGATGCGTTTAGGTAGTGAGTGGACTAAGGGTGGAATGTGGTCTTTCAATTTCATTTTGCTAGCTTGATCGGCTTGGTAGCTGGGCAGTCAATTGATAGGGCACATTTCTGGTTGTATCTGTGTGGGTCATGGAAGCAAGTCCTTGGGTGCTACATCTGGTCCCTCACCCCTTCCTCGTTGGCACTACTCTCTGGTCTGCTTCTCAGCTGTCATGAATCAAGCATCTGTCCCCTGCCCTGTCCTTCCTCCATCTCTCCTCCACCCTGTCCTTCCTCCATCTCTCCTCCACCCTGTCCTTCCTCCATCTCTCCTCCACCCTGTCCTTCCTCCATCTCTCCTCCACCCTGTCCTTCCTCCATCTCTCCTCCACCCTGTCCTTCCTCCATCTCTCCTCCATCCTGTCCTTCTGCCGTGATGTTCCTGCCTTGCAACAGCTTACTAAGGACCGAATGCACTTGAAACAGTGAGCCAAAGAAACCTCTTCTCTTTCAAAGTGGGAGTGTCACCTCTTCTGTCCTAGTAATGGGAAATATGACTACAACACTTAATTTCTCAAATCCCCCATCGCACTACACAGGACCAAAGTGTCAAGGTAAGGGAGGTTGGTGAACCATAAGTCAACTGAATATCTGAGAAGTCTCAAAATCATTTATGGTAAAAGATGATTCACTCTTATGTCGGTCTACAGGATGATTTAGCTTTTTTTTTTGGTCTGTGAAAGTTCTCATTCTCTGTTCAATGTATGCATATGGAATTGAACCATTTAACTGAGTACCAGATCATGTTTTAAATTAAATTAAGTTGCCTCCCCCTCCAGACAAAATATCCCCTAGCCATCAATGACTTTGTAACAATGCACATAATCTAGAAAACCATTTCTCTTGAAAGTTCAGAATTCTACCTGAACAAAAAAAAAAAAAAAATTGCTGTTTTATCTGTTTGTTTTCATCCCTCTTTGATTTCCCAGATACTTGTCTTTACAAATACATGTTTACTACCTAGCTAATTATTTGATTTTTCTGGGATATAATTTATGACATAATCAGTCTGACCATTTTTAGTGCTTACATAAACCACACACTGTATTTCACTTATTTGTAATTCTGATACTATCTCTTCATATGAGAAAATTTCTTATCCAGAGTCAGAAAGAAACCTAAGAAGTAAAGTGCAAATTTATGTCATCAGGGACAAAATATGTAAGTCATTCTATAAAATGGCCAGGGATCATTTTCATCACTCATTTTTAGTATAGAAAGAGTAATTTTTCTTCTTTTAATTAGACATAACCACATGGAAAGGTAAATGAACCTGTTAAAAGCAATGATTATTTGCTAAGAAAGAAGTATTTAAGTATAAAATAGGGTGTGCAAGATTGGGAAACCATGTAAAACAGAAACTTATTAAAAGATGTCATTATGAATCCAGGAACAGAAATGGTTATAGTCTAACACGAATGGCAAACGGAAAGAAATTCAGGCCTTAGCTTCCTAACATAAAATGACTGTGTTAATCCACATCACACCATGAGTTAATCAAATGTAAAATAACCATTAGAAGTACTTAATCTACTTTTATAGCTGTTCATAAGCAGGTATCTATATGTGTAGCTATAAATACATAAACGTATATAAAGACAGACTCATATTATATGAACACAAATTATGCAAAAAGGATTCAGAAACATAAAAACAATTTCATCAATATTTCATTCTGATTTTCAAGAGAGTCAATATAATGATAGCTAGTATAAGTAGATAATTATTAGAAGAATTATGCTTCTTAAAGCAGAATTATGCATTTCCTTAAAAGATATGGATGTTTTAAGCTATCGACAAAGTGCCATGTTTTGAAAAACTTAAAAGTTTAGTCATTACTCAAGGATATCAACTCCTTGGAATCTGGGTGATGATAAAACAATGTGATTTTGTTAAAATAATATCTTTTCATTTCCTCTCTTTGGCTATATGTCAGTTGATGTAAAACTGTTCATTTGAAGTAGAATAGTGTTAATCTTGGAAACAACAAACATCTTGTTTATGTTATAATCGCTTTGCTGATTATTTTGTCTAATTATTTTTCGATTACTTTAATTATTTCTTGGAAGACTAATGAAGACTTTATTTATATCAAACTCTAATTGGCTTCATTATCAAAAAGAAAGAATTTTTTTCGACATTCTATCAACCTTAATTGGGCTTAATGGAATAAATTTGTACAACAACCTTGCTTCTCTGAGGATTTTGCAAAGATGCAGAATTTTAAAATATGATGCTTAAAGAACTTATGTTGGGTGTTCGTTGCTATAAACAATTCCTGGGTGCCACTCTGGCAATCCAAAATTGCAAATGTCACACATTTAATAATATAAGAGACAGCCAGCATTTCTAATTGTTGGGTAAAAAAGTGAATGCCAGCATTTGTTTGCCTTATACTATTTAATTCTCTGAATGTTTGCAATTTAAACGTTCTCTGAATGTTTAATTCTCTGCTACATTTGCAAGGGTGAAGAGTTGGCCATCTCTTTTTGGCACAATTTGAGGAATACAACTCATACTTCTTGCTGTAGAAGTTCTTCATACAATGGATGTGTTGTCACAGTAGTCCAAAACTATCAGCCAGAGGGAAGCAGACACATGGCCATTTTCTACAGACCATGAGTCTGGAGCTGTATTAGTCTTATCTGGTAAGTAAAGTCAATCATACTTAGAGGTGGGAAAATTCACTCGTTCTGGGAGGCAGATAAAGCTCAACCACACCTAGTAGTAGGTGGCTGACCCAGATCTGAAAAACCACTTCCTTCCTTTCACCACAAACCCGACATGTACCTCTGGATGCAACAGCAATTTGGCCCTTTTTACTTGAAAAATTGTATAAGGATAAGTTTTCTAACACGATATGATTGTTTGGAAAGACGCAAATGAATGATCAACAATTCTATGCAGCATTTTCCCCAGTGGAGATGGGAAATATTCCTCTCTCATATGCAGATTTGGAAAAGCACTCGTAAATATGACCTTCACCTGGACTCTAGCAGTGTTATTTGATCAATTCAGAGGAATTTAGAATAAAGAAAAACGGAAGATGATCTAGAAAGTCAATAATGAAAGCCGAGAACTGCAGAAATAAGAACCAAAGAAATTTCATTTTACCCAGCTATGCCTTTCTTGGGTACATTACTGAGTTTAAGACATCCCACTATAGTGACACACGCATTCCCATGTCGATAGCAGCACAAATGGCTAAGCTATGGAAGAAGGCAAAATTTTCTTGGTGCGACTGTGGTGAAATTGCAAATGACAGACATTTAATAATAGAAGAGACATCAAGCATTTACATTAATCATTTGCTAGTTTATTTGCATCAGCTATGAGAACAGGCTACTTCACTGACTGATAAATGGATAAAGGAAATGTGACAAACATTAATGTGCACAGTGCATAAATATCAACTACTATTCAGCCATAAAGAAGAACTGAAATAACATCTATTGCTGGAAAACAGATGGATGGTGAGACCATAGTGCTAAATGAAATAATTCACACATAGGTGAATATTGCATGCTTTACTTTATACTAGAAACCTAAAATATGTACAAATTAAATAGTTAAAAACAAGAGAGATGATAGGTGACCGACATGTATTACTTCCCCCCAATAGCACAACTATTAAATATTGCAAACCTAAACTAATAAAAAATAACAACTCATTCCAGATTGAAGACAATAAATCCATGAGGGTGTAACAAGGAGAATGTTAAGTCCATGAGTCTTATGCATTAGACCTTAAATCCAGAGTTTCTTGTAGGGTCTTTCAAAATGGTGCAATGCTGGGAATTTCTACCAAGAATCAGGCAAAGAATATCACAAATATAAACCCAGCTCCTACAGAGGAAATGAAGAAGGGTAAATATTACAAAGGGGTCCGGCTTCAATACTTATTCTTCAGATGTCCCTGGGTACTAAAGGCAACTTCGAGATACGTTTTGGTCATTTGCATCAAATGAATCAACCCATCCACACTGTTCCTGGATATGAAAGAGGATTATAAATAAATAGAGGCTTTGACTTCAAAGAAAGAACCTGAAGTGGCATAGAGAAAAATTATCCTACAATTCTACCATGAAACACACCCTAATCAAATCAAAATGGATACAATTTATTACTTTCCATCTGTTCTAATTACCTAGCATTACTACCACAACACCGAATCCTGATTGTTTGACGGACTTTCTCTGAAGTGTTTGTGGCTAATGCAGAATTAGTATTGGCTGTTCTTTGATAAGTTGAGGTATCGGATAATAATTGTAGCAATGCAAATAAAATGTTTATTAAAATGGATTTTTTTCTGCATAATATTTTAAAGGACCCTGTTTTTTTCTTTGCAGAACACTGTTACTGTGCAAGACATTATACTAAAAATATGGAAAAATGACCTATGCCACACGGTTGATGAGAAAATGCATTCAATGAACATAGGGGAGAAAAAGGAATATTAATAGGGGAAAATAATTTCATCCGACTAGTGTCTGTAGTTCCAAATTAGCATGTAAACTTGGGCTAATATTTTTGTGTTATTTTATTTTTTTCATCCAAAGAGGTGCAACCACTAGTCTAACTAGAATGCATTTTATGGAAAAATCAAATGTAGAGAAATGATAGACATTATTTAATGAAAGCGAAACTTGATCATTATTTTCCAGGAATTCCTAACTTTCTTCCAAAAAGCTGGCTGAGGATGACGATGAAGGAAGTAGACAAAGTAAAAATGGGAAAAATTCAGCACTCAGTGAAAGAGTTGAATTTGATAATGTTGACTCATAACTGATAAGTCATTTATATTTTCAGGAATTGTTTCAGGAAAAGAAAAAAATAAAATCTTTGAAAACTTACCATAAAAAACAACAAGTCCTAAAATTTTACCTGCACATATACATGAATATGTGTACATATGGCTGTATCTATCCATCTATATGTAATGTGTGTGCCTTATAAATATGTATTATTATATAATTATATGCAATCATATATGCCCAGTTATATAATGCTAATAATCACACATTAAAATTATATTAACATATATGATACCTATAAACATTAATATGTAGGTACTATATTTACAGAGTTTAATTAGACCCAGAATATCTATAATTATATTGTATAGACACTTGTATTTATATATGTTATGATATAAATTATATGAAGGTAGATATATCCAAATGATCAGATTCTAGTGTATAAAATTAGCCGTAACTTAAAAATGGGTAACCAATACAAAAATCAGGATGAAATGAATTTAAACTATTTCCTTACCACAAAAATTCACATTATGGAATGAAGATTTTTTTACATTTCTTATTCTTGATGCAAAAAGAGACCTTTGTGAAAGGATGCAATTTTCATTATCTGATGAAGAAAATAGGGTTTTTTTCTGCTGAAGAAACTTATTTTCTCTGACAATTAAATGATAAAAATAATTGCATATTTCAAATATCAGAATACTGATAGAGAAAACGTGTTAAAAATTAAATGTATAGCTGAATTCAAGGCCAAGCTGCATAGACAACTGGCCAGAGTGGAATTTCACTTGTTTACAGAATGAAGGCCTCTTTGGGGTCTTGTCTAAAAATTAGCAAAACCAGTCAAAATTCCTGGTTCCTTTGAATAACGGAGGCCAGCATACATCAAGTGTGGAGAGGTCACTGTGTGACCTGAGACACAAAGAAAATGACCTTGAAGGACGCAGAGAAGAGAACAGAGTCAGCAAAAGGAAAACCCAGAACACTTCACGCCCTGATCTTTCATGCTCCAGATATGGGCTCAGGTGACACGTGCTCCCGAGTGGAAAAAGATGGCTCCTCGTGAAACATGGTACCGATTTCCACATGCATGATGGCATGTTTCCAAAAAGTGTTTCTGGAAACAATGAACATCAAGAGGCAAAGAAATTGTGACCCAAGCATACATCATTCCCAGTGTGGAATGCGCTTAAATGTGTGACTTACTTGGAAGACAGGGATGAAAAGAGGGGAAGGGAAGAAGAGGACATGGAGGGTGGAAGGAAGAGGAAGGAGAGAATGAAAGAGGGAGGAAAAGAAGGGAAGAAATAAAGAGAGGGAGGGATGAAGAAAAGGAGGAGGGAAAGGAGGAAGGAGGAGGGAAGGAAGGAAGGAAGGAAGGAAGGGAGGGAGGGAGGAAGAAAGGAAGGAAGGGAAGAAGGGAGGGGGAGGAAGGAAAGAAGGGAGGAAAGAAGGAAGCGAGGGAGGAAGGTAAGAAGGAAGGACTGGGAAGGGGAGAGGAAGAAATTAAGGAAGAGAAAGAAGTGGAAGAAAAAGGAAGAGGAAAAGGGATGGAAAGAGGGAAGGATTGAGGGAAGGCGAGAAGGAAGTAGAAAGGAAGGAATTCAGGCAAAGAGCCTCTCCATTCCCTCTTGGAACTACACTTTTAATGTCTTTGCTGCCCTGCAAAGCTGACAGACCCCTGGATAAGAGACCCACCTCATCCCAAACAGGCTCAGCAACTTTAACCTGTTCTTTCTAAGAAAGAGTCACATCGATGGTGCCAGCTGCCCCGCCTTGGTTATTGAAAAAGAGGAAAACACAAACTCCCCACAAAACAGATATTATACAGACAGAGTATCTTTGAAATCACAACATCTAAATGCAAAGTAAGTTTCATATGCTGGACACATCAATGGGTTGCAAATTGCTATGGTTTGTGTCTAGATGTCTCCCCAAAACCTCATGCGGTCATAATGGGGGGCGTTTTCAGAGGGGGCTGGATCTAGAGTGTGTGGTGCTGGGAGTAAGGGCGTGTGGTTCCTAAGTCAATCCACTGACTGCTTTGGCGCCACCCTGATTCTGGCAGCCTGCATAAGATATAAGACACAGAAAGAGGCTCGCCTCCCCCTTGCTTGCATCCCTTGCTCGCCTTGCAGCCTCCTGCCTGTCTGCCTGCCACCCTCCTGCCTTGGACCCCGCTGATTGTTGTCTAAAACCTCTACAAACTGTGAGCTAAACATGCCTTTCTTCCTCTCACTTTAGGTGTTAGGTATTTTATCTCACCGACAAGAGAAAAGTAACTAAGACATAAAAGTCCGTGTACAACTTCTCAGGTGGGACAGTGTGGCTGTTGTTAGTAACTCTAACATTCTTTCATAAATATCACAGTTACCATTCGATGTTTTCATATTCATTTATTATAAAAGCCTTTTACAAAATAATTAAGTGGCTATTAATTATTAAGAATAATTACGTGAAAGAACGAAGAGAAATTGTTGCTAACAGAACTGAATTACAAGAGGTAATTCCTCAGGAAGAAGGGAAATTATATCAGATGACAACATAGATCCCCAGGAAAGAATGAAGAATATCAGAATTAATAAATACCTGCTAAACATAAAAAAAAGAATAATTAAGCGATTATTTTAACATTTCATCAGCCCTTAGAACCCACCTGGGAAAGACCTCAGCATTGTTAAAAAGTAATTATAATGAGAAGAGAAAAATGGGATAAAGTAGCTTTTCGAGCCACAACAAATCTTAGAACAAGCCCTGACTTGATTCATTCGTAAAGCTCACTTATAAATATATTCTGAAATACGTGACTGATT
>PVJO010033833.1:0-11653 GCA_004026905.1 Hystrix cristata
TTCCCCTACTGGGGATCTTCCCAGAAGAATTAAAATCATCATACCACAAGGACGTATGCACCACCATGTTCATAGCAACACAATTTGTAATAGCTAAGTCTTGGAAACAACCTAAATGCCCAACAACCAATGAATGGCTAAAGAAAATGTGGTTTTTCTACACAATGGAGTACTACACTGCCATAAAAAAGGATAAACTGGAGTCATTTGTATGTAAATGGATGTTCCTTGAGAACATACTTTTAAGTGAAATAAATCAGACACTCATGAGTACACATCGAATTGTTTCTCTGATATGAGAAACCATAACTGTAAATAAGGACAAAGAGGTGTAATAGATATTATATAAAAGGAGGATGGTGTGCAAAGGAGAGGAGTACTAGAAAGAAAGAAGAGGAAAAGCAGAAAGGCAACAGGGGAAAGAGAGGGGAATGGGAAAATATGGAAAATGACGAATGAACCTGCTGTAAATAGGGAGGGAGGGAGCAGAGGGGAGGGGCAGGGGAGAGGGGGGAGAACCAAGATGCATCATGTTTAGGTACAGAATAAATGTAATGAATGTGAATATAAAATAAAATAAAATAAAATAAAATGATGACTTCAGCTCAGGGACTAGAGGCATTACCTGACTCTGATTCCTAGGAGAAGGGAAAGCCAAGGCAGACACTGTGACCAGCGGGACTTTCTGCATAGAGGCCCTCCCTGGCCCTGGGACAGAGTCGGGACCCAGGAGGACACAGTGCTCTCGCTGAACTTGGACAGTTTCGGGAGGCTGAGGTGGCTGGAATTTGTGCAACAGGGAATGAGAGAAAGAGATGACAGCTCCAGAAATCTGCAGAGTGTCCTTTGAAGTCCCTGGCTGCGAAAGAATCTGTACACATAGAGAGTGTCATCAGTGGGACTAAAGAAATCTACCAGGAAACTCTCAGCGGGAAAGCCACGGTGCTAGAGCATGGGCGTCCAACCTTCTGGCTTGCCTGGGCTGCACTGAGTGAAGAGTAATTGTCTTGGATCATATAAAAACATAACATAATTAATGTGAATACATAACTAAAGTTCCTTTTAGAAAATATTTTAACTTAATTAATTTTCAAAATAACACAAGCCCAAATATAGTAATCAAGTAAGAAAACTTACGTGACCAAATAACAGTAACTTCCTGTCTTCATGGCATACACACACATGTGGTAGGTTGGAAACTGTTATTGGTAATCTCTGTGTTTTACTCACCAAGTCACAGGAACAGATGTAATGTCCGATACGTGTGAGTTTCGATTGACTGTGCGGTAGGCACAGGAAGCAGAGTTAGCGCCGTGCTGTGTCCTCCCTATGCAGCCTTCTGTTGTCACCCATGTACTCAAGCGTCCTACAATTTAATCACAAAAAAACCACTAAAAATTACATGTTAATGTTAAAAGCTACATTTTACTGTGTTTACATTTTTACTGTGTCCTTGCAATTCTAGTAAAAAATTTTAAAATACCATTTACTATAGGATCAAAAGCCTGAAACATTTGGGTGGGTTTGTTTTTTTAGTTCTGTGAATTGAACCTAGGGTCTCATACATGCTAGGCAAACACTCTCCCATAAAGTCACACCTCTAGTACTGGGATATATTTGATAAAAAAAAAAAATACAAGTTCCATGTACTAAAAACTACAAAATATTACAAGGAAAATTTAAAGAAGACTAATTCAATGAAGGGCCATTACTGTAGCTTATATAGGGACACTAAAGATTGGGACACACATGGCATCCCAGAGATACCATGTTTGATGGCCTTTACCCAATAGTGTAAGGGTGCTTGGGCTCACATACTGTGGAGTGGGGTTGTCTGTGGTAGGCCTGATTAGATAAGACAGCATCATTATGGCAGGGGCCTAAAAACAGAACTGTAGCATCTTTTGTATCCTTTTCTTAAAAATGAATTTATTTTTTGATACAGGGCATTGAACCCAGTACCACACTGAGCTATATCCCCAGCCTCTTTTTATCTTTTATTTTGAGACAAGGTCTCCCAAGTCATTAAGATGTCTAGGCTGGACTTGAACCTAAGGTCCTATTGTTTCAGTCTCCCAGAATTCTGGGATTATAGACATGGGCCACTGTTCTGCGCTCTAAAAGGTGAATTTAAAAAAATGAAGCAAAGTATAAATGAGCTCGAGAAAAGAAAGAAAATTCCTCATTGTTTTTGTTTCATCTTAATAAGAACAATGAATATGAAGTGGGAAGGAAAAGAGAAAGTAAGAAAATGAGAGGTTAGAAAACTATATAGAACATCACAATTTCTTGCTCAACATATTATTAAGAATGTTGGCAAGCAGTCATTTTCATCTGTCAGAAAAAGTAAGTAGAGCAGTTCACTTAGGGAAGGGGAAGGCAAGATTACTAAACCTAATCTGCCAATCAATGCTGGCTTGAATCTTTGTAGAGAAATACAGAAAACAAAGGTTTCAAGTAGAAAATACTCATATTTGCAATAAAATTTCAAACCAGGTTTTGAAATATTTTGTTTTTCTTAAAATACATTTAACAAGCTGGAATTATATTTTTTGGTTTGTAAAGAAAACTATATTTGCTGTGAGAATAGAACATAAATTCACTATTAAATGAGTTATTTCCCCCTCTGAAGAGTATTCTTAGGTCGGAAATACTAAGAATACACTCGAGTACAGATACGGGCAGCCTTACTTCAGGCAAGAAGCAGTGCATGTGATGTGTGATATATATACATGATGTAATAGAAAAATACGTTGAATACTTCAATGAAAACATTTATTAGAGTAAAAGATGCTGTCATGGCTACCTCGATGTCCAGAATCTATTCAAAACACTTACCTTTCACGGACATTTTGACTTTGGAGACGAGCCAGAAGTCACACATGTCTTGTGAATAGGGTGGATGGGGACACACTGTAATGTTTTCACAAGCCGCCTTTCTGTGGGACAGCACAGGCAGCAGCAGTCACTGTAGATTTTATCATATCTCATGAAGATGCTCATGAAAGAGGACTTCCAGAATTGGTTCAGAAAGTGGCAAGAACACTGTGTTTCTGAAATGTGTTTTGAAAAACAATATGTGTTTGAAATGAGGAGGAATATTTGGAGGGGGATTAGTGGTAATGTGTCTTTTACTATAATGTAGTAATTCTTTAAATATTCACTGTATAGTTCTATCACACCTCGTATACGTGTCATAAAACTCTAAACTTCATCATAAATGAATTTAAAGCCAACAGATTTCATAAAATAGTGCGTTGTGTTAGAGTCCGTGAGGCAAAAGAAAATATTTGAAGCATCAAAGGAAGACATGAGGAAACGTCTCCGACTGCAGGGTTTGGCAATTTGAAGACATTACTGTGAATTCTTGGACATGCCTGCCATGGAGTGATGGGATCTGTGTTCCCTCCACTTGAATTTGAGTGATCCACGACTGCTTTAGACAAAAGGAAATGTCAGATCTGAGGTCGTGTGACTGTAGAGGCCAAGAGGAGGCTTCTGCCCAGATCCCCAGAACACCAATTCTCTGAGCAGCCATGTATGAAGGCCAACACCAGCATGTCGGCCACACACAGATTCTCCAGCCAACAGTCGTGGCTGTGTCCTGCCTTCTGGCTGTCCCCCGTCAAGGGGCTAGTTCCATGTGCAGAGCTGTCTGGGACCTTTTAGACCATCAGCTGGACACACCACCACTGAGTGACCTCCAGGAGCAACAGAAAACTCCCCTGCCAAGCTGGGCCCAATTGTGGGACTCCCTCAGTGATGAGATACAATGTGTCTTAGGGTACAGAGCTAGGTCATTTTAGCATACAAACAATGAGCATTTTAGAATGAATGATATACTTACTTTAAAAAAAAAAAAAAACAACCAATACTTCTTAATAATTTGTAAGGACAAAGGGTATAGCAAGATATTACAGCAATAAACTAATTTTTTCTTATATTTTTATGTGCTTAAGGCCTTATCTAAGGGATACCTTGAATCTATAACCAGAATAAACCGAAGAGGAAATAAAAGAAGTATAATAGAATTTCTTAATACAACATATAACCAAATGAAACATCTGTAGTACATCCAAAACTCTAAAAATCAAGAAGTTAAGCAGCAGATCATAAACTGTATTGTGTTTCTTCTGCTTCTTTGAAAAAGCAACAAGTAAACAACATTTTATTGAAAAAAATCAAGCCATGTCAGGCCTCATCACTGTGACACAGATTTTTTAGAACTCTTGTTTCAGAGGAAAGATACCATAAAGGTATTTATGACTGAAAAACAACAAAAGCCTAAAAACATAGCTGTATCTTGCATGTCCATAGTATTGCCTATTAGCAAACTTTTACATCACAAGACATCTGTAAGATTCTGATAGTCAAAAAGAACCAATAGAGATGGTCAGAATAATCCCCGGAAATATTTTGACACAGAACTTTGTTCTTCCCAGTTCTGGGAATCAAACCCAGGGCCCTACAAATGTTAGGCAAGCCATCTATCCCCTGGGCTATATTTCCAGTCAGAACATATTTTTTTCCCCTAATCTTTTGAGCTGCAGTCACCCCTTTTCTCAGACTACTCATTTGTTTATTTTTCAGTTCAAATATGATGTTGAATCCACTGAAACTAATTTTTATTTGTTGAACTTGGCTTCTTGATATGAAATGCAATACTTATGTCAGTGTACATGCGAAACTTCCTGATGTCTTGCCATGAAAGCATCCCAAGTTAACTAAATACAAGAATGACTATGAAAGCCAAAAGATAAAACTGGGATGGTATTTGTCTGTTAATTAGAACACTGAAGAAATAGGGAACACAAAACTCATTTTTATTTTGGCTAAGTGCCATAGTATGGTTCGAAACAACTCCATTTTAAAATAAACCACTTAACACGTAGAAGAGGTATTGTAAATAACTGTAGCATTGACTTGATTAAAAATAACAGTTACATGCTCCAAAATCTGATTAAAAAGCTCCCAAGATGCCAATACTATAACTAGTTGTCAGGATCAAAATGGATTCACTTGTGTCAGCCCTTACAAAAGTAAATGTGAATGAAAAAGTCATGAGATTACGAAGAAAATGCTCACGTACAATTGCTTGATAGTGATGACTCTGACACAAAGACGCTACCAGAATCAGAATCTTGTGAAAAGATCCCTGCAATTTATACAAAAAGTACTTCTGCAAGGACAACTGCCCAACAACTGTCTGTTGAACCTAAAACAAACACCACTGTTGCTATTAATTCTTGTGGGCAAGGATTATTGCTTCAGAATATCTTATGAAATACTCCTCGTTTTGTCCTTTAAAGACTTACCCTTGGCATCAACCCCTTTGAACACATTCGTAGTTTACTGCAGCATTCATATTCCTATCGCAATGCTTTGGTATTTCCAAATAAACATTATTTTTCTTCGAAGAATCTCTTCCTAATAGTTATTTAGGGTGACAGACAAAAACACTTACAGATAGTCTCCAATTTAAGATGGTTCGATTTATGTTTCTTCCCACATTATTATGTTGAGAAAGTAATATACCTTCAATAGAAATTATACTTTAATGTGTATTAATCATATGTCAATGGTAAGTACCCACATGACCATTCTATCTTTCATATTTAGGATGGTACTCAATAAATTACATAAGATAATCAACACTTCATTATAAAATAGATTTTGTGTTAGATGATTTTGCCAACCGTAGGCTAATGTAAGTTTCTGAGCACATTTAAGGTAAAGGCTAAGCGATGATTTGGATTAGCTGCATCAAAGTATATATTTTTAAATTTTCATTTTACTAGTACGTGTTTGCATAAGTAAACAATGGTTGCCCTTATTATGGGGAGTTGGTATATTTTAAGATATTTTCAACTCACAATTGATTTATTAGGCTGTAATCACATAGCAGGTTAAAAAAAATCTGTGTTAAACAGGAGAATAGAAGCATTATGTAGGTACAGTCTTTCAGAGCTTCTGTAGGAGTTAAGACAAAGTAAAGTGGGAAATAAGAATAGAACAGATGGTTTTAAAGTCTTCTGACCATCAAAGTTTTCTGCAACTCCAATTTAACATTAGGCCTGTAATCAGAATGATTCTCTAGCAATTACTCTTATTTAAACAAGTTTAATTATTTTATTTCTTTATTCTTCATTCTTTACTCAATGTCTAAAATCTAATAGCATCTTAGGAAAGTCCTGGAAAAAGATGACTGGCCCAGGACAATGCAGGACTCCCTAAGACCTGTCTTAGGCTAGTCAGAGTCTGAAGAATTGTCCTTTTTTGTGCTACAACCTCATCTTAGCAGCACCCTCTGACCATTTACATTTACCCCGGTCTCTACAGAGAGAGGACACCAGAAAGAGGGGCGCCATCTGCCGTTTATAGTCACTCCAGAGTACCCAAGAGAGAGGAGTTTGGTACATAGAAACCCAATCTTTTTAATACAAAGGGGCAAGAGTCCCCTTAAACTCTATAAATCAATCGTAACATTTTAACTTTTCATAGACACACCCACTCCAAATTTTATATACCCTACCCTTTGCTATAGACCAA
The DNA here is from genome assembly GCA_004026905.1 of Hystrix cristata. Classification (NCBI taxonomy): domain Eukaryota; kingdom Metazoa; phylum Chordata; class Mammalia; order Rodentia; family Hystricidae; genus Hystrix; species Hystrix cristata. Next base: position 6,550 of record PVJO010033833.1, read on the forward strand.
GATAACATCCTGCTAAGAAATTTTCATGAAGTCCTATTACCTATGCTTAAATAAGACATCATGATATTAAAGAAAATCAAACAAATAAATTGTAAGAGAAATATTTCAAGAGAGGTATCGTCAGAACTAATTAAGGAAAATGTTCCTAGGATCTTCGACTGACAGCATTCTGACATGAAAGCCTAGTTTCAAGCAACCACCTTACATTTATAAACCATGCAGCCATGTTTATACATGTGTGAGGGTGCATATTCTCTGAACCTCTTAATGACAGGAATTCAAATGTCACAAGCCACTTCACCATTTGATTTTAAAGTTACAGATAAATTTTTAAATGATTTTTTTCACGAGCACCACAGACACTTAACAGAAATAACATTTTAAAGAATTTTAGAAATGGCGACATCTTAAAGAGGAGCTAAGAGATCTAACCTCTGTTCATAACTGAAAATCAGAATGTCCCATTCTAACACGAAATGACTGCCAGGTAATGACGAAATAGGCAGTTTGTCTTTGGGAGTTTTGCAAGTGACAAAATCCCTTTATTTATTTTGAGTTTAAGCTCAAAGGATACATTATTGCTCCTAGAACCCCAGGAAGTTGTGAACCAACACAAATGTAATATTCTTTCATTTAACTGGGTCTCAGTGTTGCCCAGCAGTTGCGTTTTTTTTTTTTTTCTCTCTCAATTCAGAAAGAAATCATGAATTGACAAAGTACAGCTCTGCTAGTGGACCTAGGCCTTGAGTGCCAATGGCCCTCGGCCCTTAGCATTACAGCTCTGGGCTCTGATGCCACCAGTCAATGCCAGTTAGTACTGGATACCATCAGTTGCCTCTGTCAATTTTGCTGGTCTCTGGCACTGGTAGAAACTGCCAGTTGGTGCCAGTCGACTCTGCTGGTTGGTCTCTATTGCTGATCTTTGTTGGCTGCTGGTCACTCGAGCTGTTCAGGACTAATGATCTCAAGTGTTTATAACTCTTCTTAGAGCAACAGTTCTGTCTACACTTCTCAGGATAAGAATCCCAAGTAGATTTAGAGAAACTTCCAAACCCAAACCCACACTATCTAATAAATGAATAAATGAATCAAGGTAGATTCGCAGGACTACCAGAGTGAGGCTCCATTTGCAGCGGGCCATGCTGCAGCACACGGGGGGCTTAGTACGCAAGAGGGACCCCTCCAAGACCAACCCAAGAAGCGTGAGAGGAGTGCTGCTTACATAGCAGCTGCAAGCCTGCTGATTGGTCTGAATTGAAGTCTGTGATTGGTCCAGATTTGAGCTGGCTGATGGGTCCAAATTCAATTCTACTGCTTTGTTCAAATTTAAGCCCACCGTGGTCTGGGTAGACACATTCTGGAGTGGGCGCAAAGTTCCAGAACAGCCTCAGCTGTCACGGCAGCAGATGATTGAGAGTTGTCACATCTCCCACCAACCACACAGTGAAAACGGGGGAATCTTGGCCTTGTTAGGGATGCTGTTCCTGCTGCTTCTTCAGAGACATGGCTATCAGCCAAGCCACATGAAGTGTCGGAGTGGCTGAGAGACCAGCCTTGAAGTAACCTTAGGGGTGGCTGGAAGAAACTGAGGCAAGCTGTCCCAGCCCACCCTCAGGGGACCACTGGGAAGCAAAGAGAAGCAAAGGGAAGGGGTGTGACAGCATCAGCCAAACCACACCCCACCCCCTCCTGCCATCCCAGGGAAAAGAGGGAGAGGCAGGCTCTTCTCTGTCTCATCAGGAACAAAAGAACAAGAAATTCCCCTCATCAGGATACTTTGTCAACCAGACATGGCGTTGTCTATAATACCAGCTATTCGTGAGGCCAAGGTGGGAAGACTGCGATTTCAAGCCTAAAATTTTAACCTTGAAACCCTGTCTCGCAATAAAAAATAAAAAGGGCTGGGTCTCAGTAGTAGAATGGTGGCCTAGCGTGAACAAGGCCCTGGGTCGAATCCCCAGTACTGGTGGAATTAAGACATTTTGTCATCTTCTTTCCTTCCCTGAGTGTTGGCTTCATTCTCTGGCAACAAAAACTGACTTTCTCTGTGTGGGAAAAAGTATCCCTGTAGGTTCCCAAATGGTATATCTTATATTTTCCACCATGGAGAAAATCTGCCTTAAAGCCGAGCTTCAGTTGGAAAAGTCCTATTGACTTTGGGGCCTGGTCCAATTACCTGTGCCCAGAGGGACACAATTCTGTCCTCGAGGCACCTCGGACCAGGTGCTTACCACATAGCAAACTTGACCAGGAAGTGTCATACAAGAGCACTGCTTTGTGTTAAAAACAATTAAAGGTAGAAAAAAGTTAGAGAATATTCACATGACTAGAAGCTTGCAGTTTTTCAGGGGCGAGGGGAGTGCAGTAAGCTCACATCTCTCAGTGCTACATGGTTGGTCCCAGTAGAATCCCTCTCCGCTGTCTTCCACCGTTTCCATTTCCTCCAGTTCTTTTCAGTCTTCTTTCCGGGCCTATATGCATATGTTCACGGTAAGTGTGGTGATTAATTTTTTAGAGGATTTTTTTTGTGTGTGAAACTCCTGGAAGGAGAACTCAGGGTGAGCTGCAGTTGCAAGCTGCTGTTCTCAGGCTCCTGTGATCTCAGCTTAGTCAAGTGACCAAGATTACTCTGCTCTCTTGCTTTTTGCCTTCCCAAGATTGGATTCTAAATTTAGAAACAAACAAACAAATAAGCCACATTTTTCAGGATGTCTTTTTCAACTAAAACTATCTTTGAGAGTTCCCAGAGGGACCCTGGAAAAATCACAAGATTTGTTCTTTCATCTCATAAAAAGAAGAATATCATCCATATTTAAGATTGTTTTATGTTCCATATTCCTTCGTTAGTTCAAGATTAAGAACTACATGGAAAGATTTGCAAATGAAAGTATATTTGATATTGGTAAAAAGTGTTTAAGTGTTTTAGAGATTATATACTTTCCAGAAAGGAAAAGAAAGCCCTGGAGAAAGCTCCCACTGTCCATGCTATGTTTTTTATCCCCAGGAGAAATACTGTGACTTTATTAAGAAATAGTAACCTTTGATATTTCGATTGGGATGTTATTTCCCTCCTTTCTAACCTTATTGGTTACCATAATAAACTAACCATGGCCAATTAGTTGTTTCCTTACAAAATAGTTCTCATTTCCCCTAACTCCTGAGGGTTTTACTGTAAGCTGTAAGCCAGAAATTGGGTGTTGAACAAAGCAGAGTCTCAGGGTCTTGTGGGAAGAAAGATACCACGCAGGAATAAATCCCGGGGCCTGGAATTTCATGTAGTGTAGCTATTTGCCCAAGTTCAGTGAGACTGTCTCTTGCTTTTAGTAGACAACTGGGAAAATCATTCACACAACTGAGGTTCTAGCTGGCATGTTATATTTGAGACTCTTTCTCTACACCAAAAAAGACCAGCTTTCAATCACAGTACAAAAGTTTTCCTTTTATGTAGAATCAGTGCCAACCAGCAGGGAGATAAGAATACTTTATGGTATTAGCTGCGCACATTTTTCCAGTTTATTACATATACTTCTTAAAATTATTCCAATCAAGAGATTAGTCCAAAGTATAAAATCTTAAAATGTAGGAAGTATAGTTCAAATAATTAGTGGTAATTAGTAAAACCTACAATTAGTGTCCAAATTATTCATATGCAAGTGGTGGTTATGAAATAAGCTAATAGTTATACATGTTGAAAATAACTATGTAATAAGGATACACACACAAAACATAAATTAATATTAACAGTTGGAATTTAAAGGCTTCGATAATTGTCCTAAAAGGGAAATAAAATAAACAGTAGAGATAAGAGAAAAGAATAAAAAATTTATGAAATCACCAAGCTTATGTGGATGTTTGTTGGCATTGGTAGAAAATTACATGTCCAACCTGGTGTTCCAAAAATTGAAGCGTAATTTTTAGTTTTCTTCAGCACCATAATAAATTATCATACACTTTGTGGCTTAAAACAGCTAAAAGTATATTTCCTCACAGTTCTAGAGGCCTGGGCTGGAAAGGGCTGGCATCAGCACGTTGGCAGGCTGGACTTCTCCAGTCTCCAGAGGAGAACGTATCTCTGGCCTCTTTCAGCTTAGAGAGCTTATACACATATAGTTATGTAATTATATATGTTCAGGCATATCAGGTATTATGTGGTAATAGAAACAGAATGCACTAAATTAGTGGACTTATGAGAACATGTCTTGGCCAATTAGATGTATGAAGACATTGGCAGGATAAGAAGGAAGCAACTGAATGTTTACAATCTGCAACCACAAAAATGAGACGTGGTTCACTGAACTGGAACAAAGGATTCTTTGCTAACACTTCACTATTTAGGTGCCACTTCCAGTTACCCCAAGATTTATTCAAAATTAGATTTAGTTTCAAATAATGGAATCCAAGGTTAACGTAGATGTAAGAAAAATTAGCAGGTTTTTTAGAGATCTCTGACCAGATCGTCCAGAGTCGAACATGCCCTTGTAACTGAGATCTAGACTCTTCCGATTTTCAGTTCGGGTGCGGCCTTTACCTTATCATGCACGGTGGTGGTGACTAATTCCCAACCCCCGAAAGGGGAAGGGAGGAAGAGAGGAAGGGAACCCAAAGGCTGCTCCAGGGCTGTCTGTAGAGCAAGGACCTAGAAGGGGCCAGTGCGATTGTTCCCAGGCCCTTGGACACAGGGCTAAACTTAGCTACCAAGGAGGCTCAGAAATGTTCCGTTCTTGGCTGTCAGGGACTCCACTGAACATGTCATTGTTGAGAAAGAAAAGGCATCCTGAGGAACACGAGGGTCCCTATGAATACTGCCCGAATAGCAGCCTTTGGAACCACCAAGAAGGTACTAGACTGCTGACCAAGGTTTATCCACACAACACATTACCATGAGCAAAGACACGTGTGCACGATGGAGCTGCTAATTAATGGCAGAGCCATAAGTAGTATCAAAATCCGGTGGGAAAAAGGATTATGGTGACATGTGGGAGGCTTTTGAATAGCGCAGCATGTGCGATGAACTGAAGAAGGCTCACATGGCGAGGAATGAGGATACCCTGGCTTATCCTGCCTGAGAACACCCAGGCGTGTCACCTGACTATTAAATAGTACA
>PVJO010033834.1:0-11668 GCA_004026905.1 Hystrix cristata
TACATAATGATCATAATCAACATGGTTATTTTGTACCTGTACATGATACATCTTGGTTTTCCCCCCTCTTCCCCCCTCCCCCCCTCCATTCACCCACCCCTCCCTATTTGCAACAAGTGTAGCTACACTTTCCCATTTGTGACTATATCAAACTTCTATTGGCAATATTTGTGGGATCCAAACTGGACTCTGTCTTGTTTCCATCACTGCATACAAGGATACCATAATCAATACCATCCTATCCTATTTTACATACTGTGTTCTATATAAAAGCTTAAAGTCGATTAGTATGTGCCTTCAAATTTATTCTTCTTTTCAAAATAAGGGTTTAAATTATTTTGGTTCCTCCACCACACACACACACACACACACACACACACACACACACACACATATATCAGAATAAAATATTTATGTGTACATCAGAATAAAATATATATTTGCATATCAGAATATATATATATATCAGAATAAAAATAAGAAAATAAAATCCTAATGGGATTTTCGTTGGCATTGACTTTGATCTATACATTGATGTAAAGAAAATTGACATCTTTATTATATTGGGACTTTCAATCCAAATTCACTTTCCATTTATTTAGTTCTTTCATTTCCTTCCAAATAAATTTCACTTTTGCTACAAATTCCATAGATATAGTTTATATTTATACCCACATATTTTTATTTTTGGAGATTTTAAAAGATATATTCTTTCTTTTGTTTCATTTATACATGACTGTAAAAATACATGTATTCCAGTGCTAGTCTTTATCTGAGGACTTTATTAAATTTTCTAATTAGTCCTGGGAGATTTTTGGTAGACTCCTTGGAATTTTGTATGAAAATAATTGTGTCATCTGTGCCTGACTCTGAGTTTCCAGCTGGGTTGAAATCTGGTGTGAGATAAGAGATGGAGCTAAAAGTGGTAAATGCATCTACAATTCAGTGAGTTCAAACTCTGATAATTTTCCCCAATTTGCCTGTTGATATTTATTTTTCTGTTCTCAGAGTGTTTCTCCATGGTGCATTTTCTCCAGATTTCATCTCGTATACAGTACTTCATCTCACCCACAACCAGGCCATGTAAGATTTTTAATATATTATCAAGCTATAATAAGAGTCTCATAAGAAGATCTACATCATTTGACCTCTGTTGGCATAATGCTGAAGTAAAACAGAAATAAAACCCTGTGGGCAGGGATTGAAGATTGGGAACTTAATTTTCGTTACTGTTGAAATGATTACCACTGCTTACATATTCCTTCCCTTGCATTTTGACTTGAATGATACTTTTGCAATATTTTTGTTTTGGTATGATTTAAAATGTAAAGACAAGTTTCAACAATACAAAGAACACTCTAGTGCTATTACTTCAATTCACCAAAAGCTGGTGTCATGGCTTGTACCTGGATGTCCCTGCAAAACCTCATGAGCTCATAGGTAGGGCTTTTTGCAGGTAGCTGGATCTATGGTGTGTGAATATGGATTAAGGATGTGCAGTAGCTAAATTAGTCCACTGATTGGTTTAGCATAATTCTGGGTGTGGACAATGGGAAGGTCTGCTCTGGATGTGAGTAGTGCTAACCAATAGGCTTGTAACCTGAGTGGAATAAAAGGGAAAGAGGGGCTCACTGCTTCCTGACTGCCCTGCCATAGACTGTTTCCTCTTCTGCCGTGCCCACTCAGATTTGGCGCCAGCTGACTATGGACTGAAACTTCTACAAACTAACCAAACAAATCTTTCTTCCTTAACTTGTGAGTGTCAAATACATTCAGTGAGTTTTATTTATTACTCTGTTTATTATAATATTCAAATTTTTCAATCCAGAGTGAAGGCCATTAATTTTATTTTTTCTTCTCCTTCATGTGAAATCATCATTTTAAATTACATCCTTACTTTTTGATAGTAAGATATCCCAGTTCCCAACACTGAAATCAGTCATTTCTCCAAAGAGCTAAAGCTTTTCTTAGTGAAGCATATTATCTAGAAAACAAGATATGAGTGTTTTTATTTTGTTGGAGAATCCTATTCATTTTTTCTCTAAATCACCCAACTTTGAGAAAAATCAACTTTGGTGACTTCCTCCTTTTCAGTGGGGTTTTAGCCTATGCCTCATGTAGTATGGAATAAAAAAGGAAATCTCTGGTGGTTGCTTCATGAAGGTAACTCCTATTCTTTGCCTAGATTAAGGAGCCCAACAAACTGGCAGTGCTAGTGGCAGCTGCACGCTGGCCATGCTGAGTCAGCTCTGTGCTGTGTGTCTCGGTGCTGGAGTCCTGGTGCCCAAAGCTCACACACACTCTCCTCTCATCCCGACCATTGGCTGCTGTCCTCAGGAAGGCCCTGCACACCCGTGTCTTTCTGGTACTATGCCTAGAAGTTCATAACAGACAGAGCAACATGAAAAATATGAGATGTGACCACAGAACATGATGATACTTACAATTTTAAAAATTTATTGCAGTGAAAGACACAACACCATGATTCCCTCTCAAAATACTGCCCCTCACACTGAATACACTCATTCCTTTGCTCCTTCCACTTTTTGAAGTGGCTCTTGAAGTCCTTTTCCCTGAGTGTCTTTAGTTCAACTGTCATAGCTCCTTCAATGCCTTGTATTAATTGAAAACACTTCTCTTTTATGGTCATTTTGATTTGCAAGAAGAGCCAGGAATCACACAGTGCCAGATCTGGTAAATAAAGCAGATGAGGAGGCATCATAATATTTCTATTTGGCAGAAATTGCTGCAAATATTTTGGATAGATTCAGGACATCAAAACAACCAAGAAAAGACACTCCTAAAAGAGGACTTCCAGAGCTGCTTCAGAAAGTGACAAGAATAATGGGATTCATGTGTTCAAAGCTAGGGGAAGAATTTGAGGAGAATAATGAAAATGTATCCTTTATCATAATAATTTTTAAAAATTTATTAATTTTATTAGTACATGTTTTCAATACATGAAGTTTACATTCATTTTAAGGAGTAGGTTTATGTACATAACTCATCTTGATTCTTTTTTATTCTCCTTCCCCCCCACGCACCCTCTCACTCTGTCTCTAGATTCCCTTTCCCCATATTCATTATTATTGTTAATATTATTATTTTTAGATTGTGTTTACATTATATAATGGTTTCATTCATTGTGGGTATTTGGTAAATGTAAATGACACATCATAAATCTGTTTACTTTCCCTTCCTCTCTCTCCTCACCCTAGATCACTCAAACCTCTTCCCATTTGCAAAAGATCTCCCTGTTTCTTTCTACCAATCCTTTATTTTGATTTTTATTTACACTTTGCCTTATTCTCAAGAGAGATGCCATATGGTATTTAAGCTTGTGTGTCTGATTTATTTCACTTAATGTTATATTTTCCAGGTGTATCCATTTTCCTACAAACGTAATAATTTTTAAGTTTTTTAATTTAAACATCACCATAGTTTGAGATCACACCACATACATAGCTAGATGCACAATCAACTATAATCCAGCATTATACAATGTATTCTTGGCTTTTCCCTTCCCCTTACCTTCTAGCAGTGAAAATTTCAATAAGTTAATCATTTGCTCAATTCTAATGGTCTCTAATCAATACAGCCACGAAAAACAAAGTAGACACAAGTGCTCCAAATAAGTTTACTGTTATTTTTTTCTTTAAATGGAGGGTAAATACCAATACCATGTTCAAAAATTATTTGGGATAATTCTTAAATTGCTTGGTTGTGATTCTTATTCAATTAAAAGGATGCCCATATTTTGTTTGTATTTTATTCTTTTCTTGTTCTTATTTTGTTTTTGTTGGTATCCTTGTGGTTTTTATTGTCATTTTATTTCATGTATCTATAATAACCTGCTTCCAAGTGTCAAAACTCTACAAAAATGTGTATGTAAAGAAATGTACTTCATGACTACCACGTTTTCCCTATATGCAAATAAGCTCAGTAGTTTCTGGTGTATCTTTCTTGCTTTTCTCTTTTGCTGAGACAAGCACATACAGTCTTATTATTGCCTTTTTGCTGCTTCACAACCTACCGTGGGTGTTACTCCCCTTGAGTTCATTTATCTCAGAATTTATTGCTTCTGTAGCATTTCATTGGCAGATATGCCACATTTACTTAAACACTTTCACATGGAGAAAGAGGGAACAACTATCTTGCAGTATTTCTCATACAAAGTTTTATTTATAGTTTATTTCTATTTAGCCAATTTGGTTCATGTTTATCACAGCAATGTGCAATACACACTAGGGATAAATAGTATCCCAGTGTGTAGAAATCTACATTTTCTTTACCCAGCCATCCGCCAGTGGACACATCACTTGATCCCATTCCTTAGCTCTTGTGAGTAGTGCTGCCAAAAACACGTGAACACAGATGTATCACTGACACAAGGATTTCATTTATTTTGGTTGTTTGTCCTAGTAGTGAGATCACTGTCCTCCACGGTAGTTCTACTTGTGTTCATCTGAGGAACCTCTGCACTGCCTTGCACACTGGCTGTACTCACGATCCTCTCACCAACATTGTGTAATAGTTGCCTTGTCTGCATCTTTACCGGCATTTCTTATTTTTGTCTTTTCGATTATACACATTCTAACTAGGATGAGATGATAGCTTATTGTGGTTTTGACTGGCTGGGATTTTCTATTCTATTTTATATATCTGCATGCCAATATTCTATTTTTGATTATAGAATATTATATCCTGTTTAAATACTTTAAAATGTAAGTACTCCCTTGAAGCTTTTGTTTTTCAAAGTTTTTTCCTTTTCTTGCTGTTTTTATTTGCAAAGTTCTATAGAAAATCCTGTATTTATATATGAATTGTGTTAAATGCATCAACTGCCTCAGATACCCAAAGTGAAAAATTAAAATAATTTATCAAAAATGTAACTGAAAATAAGTACACTGAAAACTAAATGAAGGTATAAAATTCAAATGTAATTAAAAATCAAACACATTATAAATCAACAAAACACATTATAAAAATTTAATTCAATAACAAAATGTATACCTGAAATAAGTTATTGAATGAGCATAATAAAGTTATTTTTATTGATCTAAGTAAGATACTTTAGATTTAATGACAAATTCAAACTTAGTAAGAAGTTGATATTAAGCATTACTGGAAATCCCATATCTGGAGTAGCTGATCCTTAAATGTGTGTGTGTGTGTGTGTGTGTGTGTGTGTGTGTGTGTGTGTGTTGGGGGGGTGGCCCCACTTTCTGGTAGAAAAGAAAAATACAAATCAAACTATGTAAATGACCCTCAACATTACTAAGATTCATAAGCCAACTGAGAACTCTAGAATCCAAGATACAGGGTCCAGTTATTTGGTAAAGTATGAAAATTAATGAGGGGTAACAGTTTTATATTCAGTTTTGCTTTTACTTTCTCAAGAAAATGCATATGATGATATTTGTAGCAAGCCTTTCAACATCTCTTCATTAAATTCAAAATATATTCAGAAAGTTATTAACCAGTTTGTTCTGAAAATAAAGATATTCAAATTCATCAAAATCAACTTGTTTTCTCTCTTAGCTTCAATTTTGCAGTTATCAGGATTATTCTGTTCATGGAATGCAGCCTTGTAAGGATAAACTTAAGTTATTCTGAATCTAGGAGAATAGGCTAGAAACTGCCCATTTGCAAAAGCTTTCCCTTGGTGATAAAGTTTATCTGCAACATGAACAGAATGAGAATATCTCCATGAAAAAGGTCAGTCATCTTCAGCACAAGCCAACTTTTCATAGACAATGTACTTCTGCTCACACAGTTAAAACCGAGAACAACTAAGGAGCACCCTGTTTTTAACCTGATTCACAGAAAACGATAAGTACTTCTTATTAATGGCTGTTCACAGATTAGCAAAAGCATCTATCCACACGATTTTGCAAGATTTACTTGAGGAATGAAATCTTAAATATGTGAAAGAAATTAATCTGTTTGGGCAATTACAACTTTGTTGCCATCTCTTTATAATCTCATTCCTCACATTCACCTTATGTTATTTTTGTCATGAAGTCAACAATAAGTTTATAATTTTCTACTTGGATTATATGGTTCTTTGTTATTAAATGTTTTCATGGATTTTTCTACTTTTGATAACAGTCAAAAAACAAAAGATCAAATGAGCGCACAACATGAGTGCATTTATCTTTCATTTTCTACATGTATTGACTTTACTACTTTTATAATAAAAATAATTGTTTTTCATTTGAGACGATATCTTTAACTCAGCAAACAGCTGTTATTTGAAAGACGCACAAAATCAATTATCTTTCAAGTGTTGACCTTTATTACTTTGACAATTATTAGTAAGTAAAATAAATGTCTCAGACATGATTTTGCTAACTCCTCTGTTATTCGATAAGTGAGATTTGCAGGACTTTCCATTTCTGACTTTTGTAGATTGTCAGCTCAGTCTATTATCCTCTTACCGTGCTTCTACAGGTTCAGTACCGACCCACTTCACTTCAAAGACTCAAAAGTTTTCAACCTCACTCCTAGTTTCCATGTAGCATTTGGAGATGATTTCTTTTATCCTAAGATTGATATTTCTAAATATTGACACATAACTAATGGATTTCATTCCAGTCCTCATTTATTACATAATACATTTTGTAAAAGTTGAATCATTTTACCTGGATGTTTCAAAACTATGAAAAGATATTTAGGTCATTAAATATGCAAGATTGAGGCTAAGAGAGTAAACAAATTGATTTTGATGAATCATTAATTTGTTCCCTAACCCCAGGGTTTAAATGAAAATGTAAGATTTGATTCATTTCAAGAAGCGACATTTTCAACCAATGTTGGTGTTCCAGTATTTTAAAAATCTAGCATTTAAATGTTAATTTGGATAGAGTTCAGCAGAAAAAGAAAGTAAGGAAGATAGAGAGGAAGGGCTCAAAGGAAGGAGAAAGAGGAAAGGAAAACATACAAGAATATGAGATCGATCCTGATTCACAATTTCTGAGTATACACATTTTGGCCGTTGAACTACTGCTGAATTCTACAGGCAAGATGTTGACAGACAGCAAGGCATGAAAAATCATTATCTCTTTATCTGCTGGTGACCCACAGTACCCTTTCTAGCTATTGTTTCTAGCAGTTATAGTAGAAACGTTGGTGACTGAAGGTGGGTTTGGTAAGGCTCAGGCACATTAAATGATTTTGCTAAAATTCACGCAGCTGGGGAGTGACAAGCTTTGTTTTGAATTCAGGTCTGGTTTCTCACATCGGCTTATGTCCCGATTCTGGTAAAGAACATTTATTCCAGTTACATAAAGTGGCTAAGAAGGGATGAAAACAGGCTTCTGCATATAAGGGAGAATTGTACAGTCCTCAAGAAGCAATGGAGTAACTTCTTCCGCCATACAAAAAATACGTCTGTTTAGGTCATTAAAAAAAGTCAAAGTACCTCTGAGATCTACGTTGTGCGTGATTGTAACGGAGGCCTGCGTGTTTCAGAAACACAAAAGAACGTTCCAGAAGTCTTCCTGGCAACACACATACTTTGTTGCCTTTTCTGGTTAACCTTCTCTCATTTCCCTCTGAGAAACAGTTGGGAGTACAAAACCCCCTTCCCTATTAGCAGTGAATGCTGAGAGAGGACGAACTCGAGCAGAATCACGAGGAGGGCTCGGATGCTCGCTGGAGCTAAGTCCGGCTGTGGAGTGCCGGTAACTGGGTCCTCACGCGGCTCGCTCCAGCTGGAAGACGTCGGCACCGTGCTGCTCTGCAGCGACTGCCCTCGGCAGTGGCCACCTGCGTTCTCCTGCTCTCCCGCTTCCTCTCCTACTCCATTTCTTTAGCTTCCGACTCCTGTAGATACTGGGATCTACCTTGGATATTTGTTTACTTTATACAAGTATTATTTCTTTACAAAACTGAGTTGTAAAAACGCAGGCAGAGACCATGAAATACCTAACGCAAGCGTCCTGCTGTCCAGATATCTCAAACTCAGAACCTGAAAAGCAGGCTGCGCAGTCCCGTATCCTGGAGCTGTGCGGACGTCGCCGGGGAAGACGCACAAGCGCCGCATGGTGTTGGACTAGAGCAGCAATGATGACCGTGACCCGCTCCCTCGCCCATCAAAATCACGCGCATTCCTTCAGTTCTGCCTCAAGACTCAGCTCTTAGAGAAGCGTCTAAGTCTCCTCAGGCCCCTTTCGTGTGAAGCCTGGTGCCCTCCAAAGCCTCACGCAGTCATAGCGGGCTTTTCAGAGGCGGCTGGGTCTAGAGTGTGTGTGCTGGGATTAAGAATGTGTGATTAGGGCTCAGTCCACTGACGGGTCTGGCACCGCCCTGAGCCAGCAGCCGGTACAGAATCCAAGAGGGGCAGAAAGAAGCTGCTGTCGCCTCTTGTGGCTGGTCCCTGGCTTGCTTTTGCTGTCTTCTGCCTGCAGTGAACTTTTCTCCTCTGTGGCGCCCCTCTGCCTGCCACTCTACCTTGGATCCAACCAATTATGGACTGAAGCCTCTACAGACCGTGAGCCAAATAAACCTTTCCTCCTTTAATTTTGGGTGTCAAGTATTTTGTCTCAGCAATGAGAAAGCTAACTAAGACACCTGGCGACATTAATCTGCATGGCAGCATGCACACTGACGTTGGTTACCAATGATGTCATGGAAGGAACAAACAAAGCAACATGAAGACGGGGGAAAGTAAAATAAAGAAAGTGACTTCCATTCACTCTTCAGGATGCTCTTTCTTATGCACACTGGTGCGTCTTCATCAGAGTCGCAATCCGGTGTCACCGCTGTGCCCCAGTGTCCTGAGAGCCTCTCAGCCCACTTCCTGTGCTGCTCTGTGAACTTCACGGCACCCCCCAGTGTGGGCTTCGCCATGTTCTCCTGAGTGCAGGCACTGAGCCTGGTGGTTAGGGAGCACTAGACTGACACCCAAATACACGCACAAACTTCGCCAACTGTCATTTCTGCACCAGAGCTCAGCCCGTCCTCCCCACCCCAGAAAGTCAAGGCCTCAGCGTGGCGTGCTGTTGTTGGATCCATAACCTGAGTTCTGTGGTCTCAACAGCTCCAGCCACCACGACTCCCCACCTGCCCTCCTGGGGTGGTTTTAGCCTGAAAGCTGGGGAAGAAAAGAGAGAGTGGCATCCTTGGCCTGTTCTCTCACCTCTTCAGATCCAAGCCTCTCTCCCCACCCACGGAACCAGTCTGGATCACCCACAGGGGCAGGGGAAGGGGAGAGAGGGCCAGCCGAGGTTGTCCATCGCGGGTTGTGACTGGGTGATGATGCCCCTTTTGCACCTCAGCCCTTTCCCAGCTTCCTGGGAGGTTTCCTAAGTCCTCTCTCGGCTGTGGTTCTTCTGTCCCAGCTGTGACTCTGGCCACAGGCCATTCTCAGTCTTCTTCTTGAGCCTGCAGCTGCCCTTCTTCCTCCACCTTCCACCTCTTGAATTCAGAGCTCTCCTGGCTCCTGTAGGGGTCCTTCTTGGGTCCTGACATTTGTAAGATTTAGGAATTAAATATACAGGGTGCCAAGCTATAATTTCAGAAAAAAGTGAGTGAGTTTAAAGATGAGAGAAATGGTCTCTCCTGACCAGATCTTCTCTCCTGCTGCAGACCCCATCACAGTGACCCCTGCACTCATCACCACAGTGCTGAACAAAGTCGACCTCACCATCTAACACGTGCCAGAATATTTTTTCACATCAGCATTTATTCTAAATATTGCATAGGAAGTAGTCCAAATTCTACTGAGTCATACATTTCATCTGGTAGCAAGGAAAATACTGAGTAGGGTTCGGCTACTTTCTCCATTCAACCCATGCCACCTACTATGGACTGCTGCAACCCACCGCTCCTTGGACTCTGCTTTGCAGAAACTTGTCTGTATCTGCCAGACACAGAACCTTCGTTTCACAACTCCCAGTCTCCTGAAGGCCATGGACACTGAGTTCAGCTGAGAGAAAACCCCCTTGCTGCCCACCACAGTGGGAGAGGCTGGGACTAACAGCACAACAGCACACCTCACCAAACCGGCCAGCTCTTGGCTTTCTGGCCCCAGCTATCCAGCTCAAAGAGACACAGTCCTGCTGGTGACCCCAGTGGGGACACAGAGGAATTCTCTCATCTATGCCTTCCCTTTGGGAAAGGCTGTCCATGGCACTGTGGTATGAATATGCATGAACTCACTTGTGATGTATCAAACTCCACGGCAGCTCATTCTACCACTTCTGCCTTCCCCAGCTCCTCTTGGACGGGCTTCTCGATGCCTCCCACTCACAATCCAAGGCTGTTGGAGGTGACTTGGTGCCCAGGACCATCAAGAGCTCAGATGCTGAGCGTACTCCCAGATGCCGACTCCGCAGAGTGTGCTCACACAAGGCCCCTCTGCAACCCAAGGGCCTGTACAGGGTCTCGGGGACTCCCTGGACCCTCAAACTCTGTCCCGGGGTGGAGCCACAGGATCTGTGCAAGGATTCTTGGGGTCTGTGGAGCTCAAGGTAGAAGCTGCAGCAGGGCTGTGTGACTCTGTTGAAAGAGACAAGCTAGGCTGGCTGGGGATGTTGGAAACAACAACAACCACAAGAACCACCTAGCCTTCTGCGCTACTGGGGAGGTTCGGCCTTTCCCTGGCTCATCTTGGGTCCAGTGTCAACACCAGCACTCAGGCATCTGCAGACATAAAGCTAGTCTTTCCATCCAGCTGTAAATCCAGTATGTCCCTTTTCAAAGGTCAACCTGCAGTGAGTTTTCAACTTTAGGGTTGGTATTTTATAGGAAAAATCAACTCTGATTTTCCTTCTTGATACTCCCACCACTCCCCATATTGCCTTTCTGATGCCAAGCAGTTCAGCAGGAAGAAACAGTGCTAAACTCTCCTCTAGACCCTCCCTCGACCCAGGGCAGTCTGGTCACTAAGGTGTGTAAGTGTGTTTCCCTCCACCAGCCAAGTCCTTAACCTTAGCTGGGTGTCCTGTAGCTCAGTTCAGTGCCCATGCAGTCTACATGGAGATGGTGTCAGAGCCCAAGGTCATCTGTTCCGTCCATAAAGACCAACCAGACTTCAGGTGCCACTCACGAGTACAGGCTTCTGGGACTTCAGAGCAAGTGGCTAAGAGCCAGGGGTCCTCACAACCCTTCCTCAGCTTGACTGTATCTAGAGGAGCTCACAGAATTTAGGGAAGCACTCACGCACATTCCCCAGTCTGTTATTCTTTAAAGGATGTGATAAAAGCCACAAATGGATGGCCAGAAGAAGGGCTACATAGGGATGACGCGGAAGGGTCCCTAGCACAGGCATGTCTGTGCCTGTAAAGTTGGGGACCACCCTTCCTGCACACGGACCCTGTCCAAAGCCCAAATTCAGGGGGTTTTGGAGGCTCAGTCACCTTACCACCATGGAGTATGACGTCAGCCCTGCATCCTCTGGCTTTCCTGGAAGACATGAGGCGAAGCTGAAAGTCCTCAGCTTCTCATGATGGCTGGGGCTTGCGCTTGCCCAGTGCCACCCGTTAGAACAAAGGGCCTCCCATTGTCCCCATACAGCTACCGCTAGGACTCGGTGCCAGGGACTGGGGTCTGGGGAAAAATACTGAAACAGAAGATGCTCCTAATGCCCACGGCTCCAGGAGCTGTGTGCCAGGAAATGGGATGAAACCAAATGCACATATTCTATCATGTCACAGCATCGTAG
>PVJO010033835.1:0-11600 GCA_004026905.1 Hystrix cristata
CAGCAGCAAGCACGAGGGCCTGTCCTTATGCCTCCCTCGGCCGTGGTGGTGGACACTGGTGTGTGATTCTTCCCTGACAGTGACAGCTTCTCAGACTTCACTGTCCACTCTGCCTCTAACCGAGGCCTCATCTGTCGCTTCTCATAGTTCTTCGTATGTGTTTTCCTGTAACCCGTTTGGTTTTAATATTCGTGTGGCATTGGTCTCATCTAAGGACTTGGCAAGTGTTCATTTCTCTTCTATTCTCTTAAAGTATTAATGTAGAATTAGAGTATCCTTTTGCTAAATGTTTGAAGACCTTGTGCGGCACATACATTTTGTGGAAAGGTTTTGAACTATGCATTTTACCTCCTTAATAGATGTAGGACTATTCAATTTACCTATTTAGCTTTTTGAGTCACCTTTGCTAATTTGTGTCTTTCAAGAAATATGTCCATTTAATCTAAGGTACTGAATATATTGGCATGAAGTTATCCATATTTCCTGTTGTCTTTTTAGTATCTGTAGAATCTGGAGTGATGTCTCCTATTCCCATTGTTGGTAAAGTCTGTCTTCTTTTAGTCCCTTATTACTCTAGCCAGAGGTTGACCTTCATTTTTCCTCTCTCCCTCTCTCTCTCTCCTTCTCTCTCTCTCCCTCTATCTCTCTCTCTTCATCATTTCCCTATGCCCTCCCTCCCTCTGTCCCTCCCTTTCTTCTTTTCCCTTTTGCTTTCTGTGATACTGGGCATTGAAACCAAGGCTTTTGCGCTGAATTACATCTTCAGCCCTTTATTTTAATGTTTAATTTTTTATTTTATATTTCATTATAGGGTCTCACTAACTTGCTATGCTGCCTGGTCTGGGTTTGAATCTAAGATCCTCCTACCTCAGCCCCACAATGTGCCGAGATTATAGGAGTGCACCACCAAACTGGATTCATTACATTCATTTTAATGTATTTTTTCCATTTTATTGATTTGTGGGCTTATATCTATTATTTCTTTCCTTTTCCTCTCCTTTCTTTGAGCTTATATTGCTCTTCATTTTATAGTTCATTAAAGCCAATACTTTGTTAACTGATGTGAAATATTTCTTCTTTTTTAATACAGGTATATACTATCGTAAATTTCCTTTGAAGCGTTCTGGTAGATGCATCCTCAAATTTTGAATATATGTGTTCGTATTTTTTATTCAGTTCAAAAATATTTTCTAATCTCCCTGTTACTTCTTCGATGATGCATTACAAAGGTATTGTTTAATTTTAAATATATGTTATTTAGCCAGCTATCTTTCTGTGACTCATTTCTACTTTAATTCAGCTGTATTTAGAGAATATAGTTCGTGTAATTTAAGTCTTTCCAAATGTACTTTTTGGCCCAGAATGCAGTCTATTCTGTTGGATGTTCCACATGCATTTGAAAAGAATATGTATCACTAAATATGTTGTGGGTTGGAGTATTCCGTAAATGTCAGTTAGAATAAGTCGGTTGATATTGTTTATGTCATCTGTGTTCTTACTGATTTTTCTCACTTAAACTGGTACTTAATAGGAGTGTTGAAGGTCCATCTACATTTGCATATTTACTTACTTCTTTTCAACTCTAAAAGTTATTGCTTTAGGTATTTTGAAGTTCTGCTGTTAGGTATATTATGATGTATGTTGTCTTCATGGATTGATCCTTGATCATTACGCAATGCCCCCTTTATCTTTGGTATCCTTCCCTGCTCTCAAGTCAGCTTTTACCTCTTTTAATAGAGTCATTGT
The DNA here is from genome assembly GCA_004026905.1 of Hystrix cristata. Lineage (NCBI taxonomy): Eukaryota > Metazoa > Chordata > Mammalia > Rodentia > Hystricidae > Hystrix > Hystrix cristata. The sequence goes on from PVJO010033835.1 coordinate 1,747, forward strand.
GGTTTTCTTTAACGTTTGCATGTGCTTCATTTTTCATCAGTTGACTTGTATCTTGCTATGTGTTAATATTTAAAGCATGTTGCTTATAGACAGCATATAGTTAGTTGAGTCTTTAAAAAAATTATTCGGTCTGACAACCACTGCCTTTTTGTTGGTTTGTTTTAATTATTTACATTTAATGTTATGATTGATGTGGTTTGATTTAAAGTTCCTGTATTGCTAAATCTTTTGTATTTGTCTCATAGTTTCTTTCTGCCTCATTCATGATTCATTAATTTTGTCTACATTATTGGCTTATTATTCTTTTTTTTTAAAGTCTTAGTAGTTGCCCAGGGTTTTTAATAAACATCTTTAATATATGATAGTTTACCTTCAAATAATATTATGCTAATTCATGTGTAGTGTAAGAACTTATATTTTCTATTTTTTGCTCTTATGCTTTGCTCTATTTAGTGACATGCATTCTACTTTTATGTATTTTATAACCCCAAAATATCATTAATTTTTTTCCTTAAGCAGAATTATTTTTAAAGTATCTAAAAATGAGAAAATAATTTTTTTATATTTACTTTCATTTTATCCACTTTGGGAGCTTTTATTTATTGTGTAGATTCAAGTTTCTGTTTGGTGTCATATTCCCTCTGCCCTAAGAACTTCTTGTAAGAATAATCTTGCATTCTCGAAGTGTTGCTTGTTAATTTTTTTCAGATTTTGATTCTCTGAGAAAGTATTTATTTCTTCTTGATTTTCAAATATTATTTTCACTCGGACTCACTGGGATTGTGTATATGTGAGATCATTTGATATGGTCCTTTAATTCTTACATGTGGTGTAATTAAAAATGTAATTACACCCCTTTGAACACACTTCTGGAAATCATCTTTCATGATTGTCTTAAACTGCACCATCATGGCTGCCTCCATGTCCTGAATCGATTCAAAACATTGACCTTTCATGATCATTTTCACGTTGGGAAAGACCAAGAAGTTGCACAGTGCCCAAACTGATGACTAGATGAGGAACACCATAATGTTCTTGTGAGCCTGCCTTTCCATTGGATGGCCCTGGGCAGCCTCATTCACTGTATTTTTGATCACACCTTATAAAGACACTCAGTACAGAGGATTTCCAGAACTGCTTCAGCAAGTGGCAAGAGCGATGGGATAAGTGTGTTCAAAGCGAGGGGAAGTAGAATGATGTGTCAACTGATGAACTCAATGCATTCCAAATTCATATTGAAACACTGAAAAGTTGGAGAGCTGAACCTATTTCCCCATAAGAAACAGTGGAAAACCAAATTATTGGTTCTGAGGCCCCAAAATTACACTATAAATTCATTTTTCCAGGACCCTGACAAATTTTACAGTGATTTCTTTCTTTAACTCTATTGTGGTTCTCACAATTTCCCTCTTAGCTTTACTGCTGGTATCACTAACTTTCTTTGGAGTTTTGATATTTTATGCAAATAAAGCACAAAGAAAAAGCATGACGATGAATGTTTTAGCACACTAACATGAGCACTATATGTTGTTGGGTGAGAGCGGCACTTAGACTGAAGTGTCACTCCTTGTGTGTCCTTGCAAGATGAAAGGCGTGACTCACTTTAGACCGGTACAGGTTTTCTCAAGTTGGATTTTCAGTTCCACTATTGAGAAAAGTTATGAACATCGAGCAGACTTTTTTTGAACTTCACTGTTTGAGCTTGGAGCCGTTCGACAACTGTGGCGTCACTGTATTTTGAGACAGATTAATGGCAAGGTGTCCATCTCAATTACTTTCTCTTTTCAGAGGCACAATACCAGGAGCCCACAACTCTAAGGAGGAAAGGTTTATTTCAGCTCAGTTTGCAGAGGTTTCAGCCTGTAGTCGCCTGGCTCCAAGGTGGGAGTCATGGTAGGGAAACAGCTCATGGTACCAGGGAAGCAGAGAGAGACCAAGAGAGGAGGGAGGGAGATGGACCCTTCCAGGGCACGCTCCCGTGATCCACCTCCTCCAACCAGGCTTCGCCTAACACCACATTTAGCTATAAACTCATCAGTGATTATCATGCCCCATGATCCAATCACTTTCCCAAAGCTCTGCCTGTGCTCATGTGAGGACTTGGTGAGACATCTAGGTACAAAGCATAATGAAGTCATTCATCATAATAATTTTTTAAAAATTTAAGCATTTACCATGTATGTTGATTGCGCTTCATATTCTAATCTGGTTTCTTCTCAACACACACAAACACACGCACGTTCTTTTTTGTGTGTTTCAGTTGTACAACTTCTGTTGATTCATACTTTGCTGTGTCGAGTGTACTGATGGTGTTATCAAGTGAAGCCTTTATTTTTGATATTCTTTTATTATTTCCAGCATTATTGATTGACTCTCATAGTTTATCTCAGCTGAAATTCTCTGTTCATTCATACATGTTTTCTACCTTCTCACTAGAGCTTTTATCATTTTAATTATAGTTACTTTCAGTCAAAGGTTACCAAATTTCAGTTAGGAGGAATTAAGTTCAAGAAATCTGTTGCTCAACATAGTGACTGTGGTTAATAATAGTGTATTGTTAAAAATTGCTAGGAGAGTAGATTTTAAGTGTTCTTGTCACAAAAAAATAAATAGGTGAGCCAATACGTAGCTTGGTGTAGCCATTCTACAATGTAAACATATTTCAAAAGATCATGGTGTGTGTGATAAATATACACATTTTTTGTCAATTAAAAATGCATTTTTAAAATAATTGCTTTAAAGTACATGTTACATAGTTCCAGCTCTAGGGATATGGGAGTCTTACTGTCTTTGTTGTTTTATCTCTTTTTAGTAATTTACGTTTTCTTGCCTTTTTTATGTGTCTTAAAATTTTTGATTGAATTCAGACATCATATTTAGAATAGGCTAGCAAAAGGTAAATATTTATGCCTAGAAATGGGCATGCTTCTTGTTTGGGGTTATTTGTGTGGAAGGTAGTTGTTCTCCTTACAGGCTGAGCTGGGTTCAGATTCCCCTGTTGCTATGGTTACCTTCTGTGGCCCACAAGCATCAGGGTCTCCTAGCCGTGAGCTACGACTGTGGCCTCTACTTAGGATGGTGATGGGGTACTGGAGGGTGTTTCTCCATGCTAGTTCTCTTCCCTCTGCTTGCATCAGTCGCGAATGCCCCGTCCTCCGTGGTTTGTTCTCTCACAGCAGTAGCCTGCTTGCAGACTTGTGGAGGTGGCAGAAAGGTCCTCTGTTGACTCATTCTGTCTCAGTCCCAGGGAGGCTCTGTGTACTCAAACTTTGGGGGTGAAGCTTTTTCAGCAGTATGGCCCTTTTTGTCCTCTTGTGGTAGCCAAACTGTCTTACATTCAAAGTTAGTCTTGGGCAGGAGTCTGTGCCCTTCCTCCAGCGGGAGCAGGCTGCTACTTAATATCCGAGCACGCTTGAATCCAAGACAGTTGTCAGCTCCTTCTGCAGCGCTGGAGAGGTTTTCTTGTATCTCTTCCCAACCACATTGTGTATTTGCCTGTGGCCAAGAGGCTTTGCTTTGCCTCCCCAAGTGATTCATGCCTTTTGCTTTCTAGGAGGGAAGAGTCCAGGGAAAGTGAATAGGGCTGTGGTGGCTGCTCGCTTCTTTCGAGCGTGGTAGGCAAAGCGTTGGCAGTTCCTCTCCTCTTGGCTAGGGCTTTTGCTTCATAGGGGAAGAGTGTCTGGGGAATGGATGGGTTTTCTGCCTCCCTCACGGTGCCAGCCCATCACCTGCTACATGTGTGCCCTAATGCTAGCTCCCTCCATGTCCTGCTGTGCTTCAAATCTCTCTCTGGAGCATCTGGCCGTGAGTCACAGGAAACCGCCTGCGAGTGGATCAAAGCCCAGTTAGCTGATCAGATGCTCCCAGCTATTTCAGACTGGCGCGCTACCTAAGGCCTGACCTTCAGGATTCCTTGACGTCTTTGCTGTTTCTCCTTACCTGTTGGGCTGCAGTACCTTTCCTGCCCATGCTTGGTCACAAGGGAGATTGTACTAATATGTGTCTCTTCTCTCCTTGGAGGGACCTGTGCCTTTTAAACTTCGTGTTACTTAATTGTCCTATGTATGACCTCAGCTCTCTGATAAATTCAACACAAACTGATTCTGCCATTTACCCAACATTTTCTCATTGTTAGGATGGGAGTAATTTTCCCTCCCCGCCCCCACCCTCTGGCAGCTTTCTACAAACTGAGAAGTGGAAGTACCAGACACTTTTTCAAGGCACCGAACCCTCCCACCCAGAAGAGTGGCACTTTCCGCACAGAGCTTCCTGAGTATAAAAAGTGTGCCTTACAGAACATTTTTGAATGCTTTCAGCTATTATCTTTTGAATACTATCTTTTCCCCATTTCTTTTTATCATCAGAGTCCTGACAAGATAATTTCTGGGGAACGTTGTGGGCCACTATACTCCTTGGAGCTTTCTGAAAGTTCTATGAAGCCTATGGAAGTAGAGTCCCCAGAGGGGCCTGGCACTGATTTCTACCAAGCTGGGGAAATTTTAAATTTAATTTTTCCTTTGAAGTCTTCTGGACTATAGACACCTAGAATTTTGACCACTAATCCACCTGATTGGTTTATGGTTGCAAAGTCTCAAGCTAGTTCATTTTTCTCTCTCTGCCTAATGCCAAGATTGATCGAGACAAGGAAGCTTCTTCCTTCCTCCTGTAGATCAGATGTACGTACATATATTCAACCTGGTGTGATGAGCACTCTGCGTAGTCTCAGTGTGATGTGAGGTTCTGTTAGATCCAGAGTTTTTCTCATGTGCCCTCTGCCTCAGACAGCCACCAAAACAGAAGCCTCCTCTTCCATATTCTAATAGAAATGTGCAGGGTAACAGTTTTCTTTGGCAGCTTCTGCTTTCACTTTTCGAGGAAATTCATGGATTTCTTCTTCTTGTACCATCTATGTATTTCAAAACATGTATTTCTAAAATTTCCCCCCAATAATTGTTGTTGGAAAGAAGGCCATTCAAAGCATGGAGTTTGCCATACTGCTGGAGTGGAAGCCTGCGTGTTCATGTTTTGTGGTGTGTGGAATGTGTGCTGGCCACACGTATCACTCATCTCTACTGTCCCAGCCCTGGGCAGAGGAACTGAGTCTCAGGCAGCCACTGGAAGAGAGGGGTCCACTCTTCTCTGTTACATATGGTGGGGGCCATGAGTGTTCTGTCACATATACTTAATGAATATTTATATCATATATGAATTTTGATGTGATGTGGAGGAAGGTGGTGTGTCAAGGGTTATTGAAGACACCTGGAGCCACTGGGAATGATATTAAGAATAAGAATCATGACTGGCTAACAATTTATTGAGCATCTGCTAGGTACCAGACACCTTTCTGGTCCCTAAGGATAGAGCAGGCATTGGAGACAAACAAAATCCACACTAGGGCTAATGAAAGTTCCCATTTCTGTGGCTCCTGAATTAGGTAACGAATGGGAATTTCCCATTTGTATGAACGGGAAATTTTAATCTGTGCTGAATATGTGCTATATCACCCTCTGAGGACAATCTTATTTATGTTTGTTTGATAGGCGCAGGTTACTGAAGCTTAGTGGAGATAAATAAATTGCCTGAGGTCACACAATAACTGGAGAAGCCAAGATGCCCCAGAAGTCTGTTTTCACTCACTGTGGGACATGTGAAGGTAGGAAGCATTTGGTGGGGCAATCTAGCTAGTTTTCTCCTACAATAGCGTTTCATTGGCCTAGACCTGTCTCTCGTGGGCCAGGTAGATTTGCTGCCAGACTTCTTGAAGATGCTGTTTAGCATGTGACAATCTGGCGATGCCAACACTGATGAGTAATGATGGTACATGGAACCTACAACTAAGCAGTCACTTTGTTTGGTTGACGAGAAGTATGAATATAGCAACAAATTTTAATCATTTGCCAAGACCTAAACTTTTTTTTTACATAAATATTTCCTTTTAGAACAGTTTTTTTACATTCTCAGAATATTGTGTCAACAGTACAGAGTGTTCCCTTCTTCCTCCCACTGTTTTCTCTGCTGTTGACGTCTTAATTAGTACAACACATTTGTCACAATTAATGAACCAATATTAACTCATTATTATTCAGTAAAGTCCACACTTCATTCAGATTTTCTTAGTCCTCTCCTAATTTCCTAATGCCCCCCGCCTTTTGTTATCTCAGAATCTGATCCAGGATCTCACTTTGCGTCATATTTTTTCAGCCCTCCAGTTACAACCCACACTGCTCTTGTTTGGGTTGACCTGGGGAGAAAGCTGGTCAATTGCTTTGGGAAATGAACTTCAATTGGATGTGGCCCATTTTTCCTCCCAGCTAGCTTGAGCTGATACGTTTTGGGTAGAAGGACTGCAGGGAAAGTGTCCTTCTCGCCGCATCACATCAGGGGTGCAGGCAGGGAGCACTGTTGGCGTTCTCCACTGGGAAAGCACTCTTTTCTTTCCCTTTCTGTACTAAGCTCTTTGGAAGAGTCACCAGGTACAGCCTGTGCTTACAGTGGGGGAAGTTATTCTCTACTCCTCATGGGTGGAGCAGATCTGTTGATTATTTAAAATTCTCCAGCGTGGGCTATATGTCTCCCTCCCACCACCACCATTATTTACATCCTTCAGACAGATCGACAGCAAAGCCAACTGTCGTCTGCCCGTCTGCCCCGCCCACCAATGGGAGCCCCTTAGTGCCGCCACTCCTTGTTCCCTGGGGATGCAGCGCGGGATGGGCGCTAAGTGCAGAGGAGAGCCTGAGAGGTGGGATCGCCAGTGCCACTGGCTAATGTTGAGTTTTGGGCTCGTGCGGGATCTGCACTGCAGCTTCCCTGTCTCTTCTCTCTAGAGAAGTCTAGTTGGATCACTGATGTGGGTGAGGAGCCAGGGAGACTTGAAGACCTGCCAGGTTGCGTGTCCAGGTGTGAGACAAAGAGAAATAGCATCCGGGGGCCACTGGCAGTGGAGAAGGAGCTCACGGCTGATGTTTGTGTTGTGGGAATGATAGTAGAATGATATCGCAATCATGTCAGATTTGCTGATAGCCGCTAAGTCTGACGATTTTCTCCCTGCTGTGACAATGGTCTTCTCTGTAATTCTAAGTGAGTCCTGTGCAGTGAGCAGGAGGGTGATGCAGATAAGGAAGCTGGCGTCAGCCCCGGGTCACCGGTCACTGTTGTGTGGACACTTAGCTCGAGGTCTCTTTCCTTCTTGCACAGCCACTATCCACCTCTTGTCAGTCCAGTAGAGCCCAGTTGTTTGTTACACAAAGAGCAGCAACATTAAAGTGGGGAAATTCCCTTGGAGTCCAAGCCTTTAAAGAACATGCCCAGCCAAACAATCCACTTAAAATGCAAATTCCACTGACACTAATAAGCAATATATATACACATGCATTTACGCATGCAAATGAGCAGAGTAGGTGCAGGACTTTCTTCCGCGGCACTCTGGGCATGATAACTGTGTCCCAGACACTCCGTCAGAGTGGAGCCAGAGGGCCATCTCCAGCTTCTCTCACCAGCCTTGGTCCTGGGGCACACCTGGCCTTGCTGGAGCCAGAGCACCACCCACGGTCAAGGCTCCTGCCTCGCTGTGTGATGCACTGTAAGTCACCTGAGCCTCGGCGCTTGCCCAGCTGCTCTTCCCTTATCTGCCCGTTGAAACCTCCCTCAACCTTCCAGGTGCAGTCGGGTCTTCCTGGAGGTTCACGGGCCGTTTTGTACATTAAGAAATCATTTCTGCCACAAGCATTTAAACACCAGCATGGGATTTCATCCTTTGATGCGCCACAAATTGCGGAACTTCAGTCTCACTGGATTGTTTCTCGGTTGCTCCTTGGTTATAAATAATGCTAGGAGCGCTCTGGGAGGCTGAGACAGAAAGATCTCAAATTGGAGCCCAGCCTGGGCAACTTAATGACTCAGTGAAACCTTGTCTCTGAAAAACATAAAAGGGGCTGGGACTGTAGCTCAGTGCAAAGGTCTTGGGTTCAATTCCCAGTACTGCAGTAGTAAAAATGATGATGATAGTGATGATGATGTTCTGATAAATGGCCTTCGCATACATCTCTGAACTCTTATAGTTACCTAGGAACTTTATACATGTGTGGGACTGCCGGTTGAAGGGCATGCTCATGAGTGTGTTTAGACTGATTTCAAATCGCCCTCTGGCATGCTTGTACCGATTTGCACTTCCACCAGTGGTGTCCGAGGTTCCAGTATCTAAAAGCTTACACCTCACCTATCTGGCCCCATGCAGAGTATGGCAGGAGTGGCAGTGTCCCCAAACCCTGGCGCACTGTGTCTCTGCTCTGCTTTCCAGACCTGCAGCTCCAGGACACAGAGGGCTCCCAATAAATACTGATGGCTTATTGAGTGAGAGCGCCTTCTCCCCAGCCTCAGCCCACCTCCTGGCACTCCTGGAGCATGGCTGTCCTCCTTCCCTGGCCGAGGCAGATAATAGATGGCCAGGAGCCCGCCTTGGCCTCCTCTCCCTGTGTGATGAGAGGCCCGATAAATGTGAAGCGAGCGGCAATATTTCCTGAAAGCGAGAAACAGCAGAATCCATCACTCCACACCACGGTCCCCACGAGAAGCTGTCTGTGTGCTGGGGGAGCTGGGGGGCTGACAGACAAGGGCCAGGGCTGGGAGGAAGTGGGAACAGGACGGGATGCCAAGCAAACTCAGTCCCCAGTCACTGATCAGAAATTGGACTTGCAGCTGCCTGAGGTAAAGCTAAAAAATGGAATTCTCTGCACCATCAATTCCTGGCTTAATACACTCACCAGGCAGGGGTGCTGTGGGGGTTGTGGAGAGTCAAATGAGAGGAGCAGGGGGAGGCCAGACAGCTGCCTCTTGACAGATGCCAGGACAGTTCACGTTCTAACCTCTGGGGGTGGTTCTGGTGTTTCATGCAACTCTGCCCTCTCTTTCCCCGCTCCTCCCGTCCTTTGTCCTCGGGCTCACCCTGAGTTCTCAGGGGAGCTGGAAGGATGGCTAATGGCTGACGGCTAATGCCCAACATATCTCATCTGGAGATGCTGCTCCTTCTGCTTGGTTGTGGTTACCATTCCTGCAGCAGGAAGACCGGACTTCTTCATCCGCAGGCTGAGCCCACTGCAGAGCAAGCTGGAGTGACCGGCGAGGGACTCCCCACAGCCAGGCTTCCAAGGCCAGGAGAGGGTGCCTCCAGTCACCTCTAACAGCTGCAGGTCCTGAGCTGGTCTGGGTGGCAGACTGATTTTGTTAATGGTCATATGAATGGCTTCTGTGTATCTGGGTCTTCCATAATGACCTCCTTGTACCCAAGATTCTCAACCTGGTTGCGTGAGTGGCTGTGACCAAAGTGATAGTAATAATCCTGACTCTGGCAGACTGATTTTGTTAATGGTCATATGAATGGCTTCTGTGTATCTGGGTCTTCCATAATGACCTCCTTGTACCCAAGATTCTCAACCTGGTTGCGTGAGTGGCTGTGACCAAAGTGATAGTAATAATCCTGACTCAAGCAGAACTTGCCCAAGTTCTTCTGAATTTCCAGCATGTATATAGTACATGCATTTCTCCTCTGCGCACCTGCTCCCACCATGAAAGCCTGTGCTAGCTTGCTGGAAGGATGTAGGAGGTATACAAGGGAGAACTAGGTAGTCACAGCTCAGGTCACTGTGCACCAGCCAACTGCTGCATCAGTCAGCCCAACTAGGATCAGCTGATATCAACAGGACCCAGCTGACATGGAGATTCACTAGAAATACTAACTGGTTATTGCTCTGGGCTACTAAGATTTGGGGTGCTTGTTATGCAGCAATAGCTAATTGATACATATCTCTTATCTGTATATCAAAAGCCATTCCAAACAGCAGCCTGAAGGAAGCAAG
>PVJO010033836.1:0-11718 GCA_004026905.1 Hystrix cristata
TTTTGCTGAACCACAGTGTGGTGGGCGTATTATTGTGGTCAATTGGAGCAGGAACGCCCCGCTAAATGGAGTTGGTGTGGCTCTGGGCATAGAGGCTCCACCTGATGGCTGGGGATTTAGCCGAGTGGTTGGAGTGCCTGCCTCACAAGCCCAAGGCCCTGAGTTAGATCTCCAGCAGCTGGGGGGGGGAGTGGAGTGGGTGGGACAAAAAAAAATAAGAGCCACCTGAGGATTGTTGCTGCCACAAAGTAAAAGAGAATGCAAACAGAAGATGGGGGCTGGCTGTTTACCAGGAGAAGCTCTGTTGGGGCTGGTTCTCCCCAAGAAAACCATGCTGTTTTTGTTACAGGAGGAGCTTGGGCCTTGCTGCTGTTGGGGATGGCTGCTTTTTGCTTTGGGGGAGCTCTGGTCTTCATCCCCTCTGTGAGCGTTGTACCTGGCTCCAGTATAGATTTCTTCAGCCTTTCTGTACAGGCACGGAAGTACACAGGACAGTGCCGTGGGCTGGCAGCCCTTGACTGGATCTTTTGGATCTCCAGTGCATAGATCAAAGATAGATGTTCTGCACTCTTCCTGCATTTGGCTTGTGTGCGTGAATGTTGTAATGTGTAATTGTCCTGTGTTAAATCTGCTCTCTTGCAGGCCATTGTCTCTAGGAAGGTAACTAATACACTCAGGAATAATGAACTACTGTAGCAGCAACTAAAGCAGCTGCAATGTAATGTACAAAATGAAGTCCTTCTTCCCTTCCAGGCAGTTGCAAAATTTGAATATTAGTTCTTTTATTAGGTCCGTCCCAAATAAAAGATGTAGTAACAGAATGGAATTGAAGAAAAATGTGCATGGGGAATTTTATGGAGAAATCTTTGAAATGGATACTTAGGGCATTCACCAGCATTATCATCGTTATGAGCTTTTTTCTGCTTTTGTATGTCATAAGAGGAACAATTGTCTCATTCTTGTATACGCCTCAATACATCACCCCATGAAAACAGATTTAAGAATATGAAATGAAATCTGAAACGGGCTAATCTGTGTGGGGAAAAAAGAAAAGCACTACAAAATGTTTATCATTAGTGAAAGTGTAGTCCTGTACCACGACTTAGGGCTATGAGTCTCACAAACCTGCAGAACACACTTTGGGCATGAGGGTGGCTGCGTCTGGAGAGTCCAAGCTGAGAAATAGAAACTGGAGCGCAGGCTTCTGGCCTGGCATCTTTGACCACATTCGTAGATTGGGAAGAGAGGACTAAGGTCTCCTCTCTTACTCCACAGGTCTCCCTTGCCACTCCGCTCCTTCTGTAAGACCCGATTGCTGTGTAAATGGAGTTTCACAGGAAACCTGTTTTCTTATTTTTTTTATTTTTTATTTTTTTACCAAGAACATGTATTGGTACATTGTATACATAATGGTCACATTCATCATGGTTATTTTGTACCTGTACAGGATGTATCTTGGTTTTCCCCCCTCTTCCCCACCCCTCCCTTCTGCTCCCCCTTACCTATTTACAGCAGGTTTATTTACATAGGAAACCTGTTTTCTGAATGTGAAAGACCGGAAGTGAATTTTATTTCAGACAGTTTTTAAACTAGGAAATTGAAAATTAGGACTACCCTAAATTAACTCTTGTCTGTTTATCCTTTACCAAATACTTTTTGCCAACTGTGAATTTTACCATCATTGAGCCCGTTAATACTAGTTGTGAACTTGAGTGGATTAGGAAGTCCTGGACAGGTGATTGGGTCACAGGGTGCTACACTCATCAGTGGATCAATCTGGGAGGCTCCCAGCTGAAGGGAGGTGGAGCTCAGTTGGAGGCCCGATTGGTGACCAGTAAGTCACCGAGCTGGTCCTCTGGAAGGCGCATCTCTCTCGGGGTGCCCTTCCTCTGTGCTCTGCTTCCCAGCGGCCCTAAAGTGGGCAGCTTTGCTACACCTTTCGCTGTTTGGAGCCACTCGGCTGTGGACTGGAGCTGACCTTAGGAGCTGTCAGTCAAAGGAACCTCTAAACTGGGCTACCAAGTATCGGTTCTGGCAACAGGAAAGCCGGTACCACCACCATGAAAGTCGGAAACTGAGGGCTGCTCTTCTCATTTCTTTCCTGCTTTATATCTAGTATACAAAGGGGTTCTGTAGAGTTTGCTTTTCAAATATCTTTCAAATCTCTTCACTCTTACCACCTGCATTATAAATAATTGATTTTGAGCTAATAACAAACACAGTGAGAAAGTGTATTTTGTTACTCTTTAAATCATGTGATTTTTCAATATCAGAAAAGGACTAAAGAAAAGGACTTCGATATTAGAAAAGGACATATGAAAAATTTTCAAATGATTGCTACAGAGTAAGAAAGGCATTAGAAGCCATCTCGTTGAGGCTGTCACTTAAAAATCAGGAAATTAGGGGCCTGTGGAAAAGGCCTGTTAAAGGTCACATGGTTCCTGAGTTCAATCCGCAGCACCTCCACTCTCCCCCCCAACAAAAAAGGTTACATGGTCACAGCATGTCAGACTGTAGATGGCTGCTCTTCAGAGCTGCTCCCTCCACATACCTGGTCTTGGGAGGGTGAGGGTGAGACAGAACAGGATATCACATCGATTAGTGTTGTGGACTTTGGGAGGTCTGGATCTGGACTTTGGTGCCGCCATCTATTAACTACATGACGGTAAGATACTAGTCTATTTCCTCTTCAGTATCTTATTTTTAGGTTTTTCATTCCTCCTCCTTCACAGGATTATTCAAGGTGCAAATGCAATAATATAAGGAAATTCCTGGCACAGTGTTTAATGCGCACTAAGTATTCAGTATGTCCTAAAGTCATGCTTCTCTTGTTCGGGTTTTGAAGGGCTTACCATATTAGAATGCTTTTTCAAACTGCAGTCAGAATATTCCATCGTTTTCCAAAATTGTACAGTTTAGCTGGAAGGATCCTAAATCCCAAATGTTAATTCTACAAATAAAAAAACCCCTGAGGCCTGGAGTGCTGGAGTGACAGATCCATGGTGATGTATTTAGTTGGTGACGTGCTGTGGACAGGAGAGTCTAGTTCTTACAGAGATCCTTAGGGAGATAGAAACCCTCATTTCCTACTTCCTGTCCAGTGCCTGGACATGCACAATCAGGATTTATTTTGAATTATGCCAAAGAACGTTTTTTACTTGAAGCAGTTAACACATTTTTGCGGCAGTTTGCTAAAGTGTAAATGACTTACAATAAACTCTAACTATGTAATATTTCAATGAACTTGGAAATGTTATCTAGCTTTTACAGGCAGCTAAATGAAATTTTCTCCAGCCCATGTTATGTTTAAAACATTGTGACCATGTATTTCACCACAAAGGTAATTTAACACATAAATGCAAAATAAATTGGGGGCTGAATTTTAAGAATCAGAGTTGATGGTTTCCCATTCTCTAAACATGTTTCATTTCCTATTTGAAAGCATAAGCAAAGATTCATACTAAACATGGAATAGATGTAATATAATAATCTTAAGTGTGATAATTGCGCAGGACAATTACCCAGGAATCTGGGCCATATGGCTGGAACAGAGAGACCACTTTCTGAAGGAAGAATAATAGAATTTCTATAAGCTCAGAGTTTCTCTGTAAAGTAATCATTCTAATTGGATTGATTGTTTTTTTTTTAAAGTAGTAAGCCAATGAGTTAACAGCAGATCCATGAAAATGATAGCTGAAAAAAATACTCTGGACTGTTATAAAACTACAGTTACTTTCAAGTCAGAACAACAAAAACAACTTTCTTAGCTTGATACAGTGGTGCGTGCCTACAATACCAAGTTGAGGCAAGAGGACTGCAATTTCGAACTTACTTGGTAACTTAGCAAGGCCCTGTCTCAAAATAAAAAATAGGAAGCGTTGGAAATGTAGCTCAGTTGTAGAATGAACCTAGGTTCAATGCCTAATACCAGACACACACACCTCATAAGATACATGTTTTTCATCTTTTTTAAAAAAATTTTATTTTAATGATACATTTTAGATATACATAGTAATTACATTCATCACAGGGAATTTGTACCTGTACATGATATAACTTGCTGCTGCTTTTTTTCCCATTCCCCTCCCCTCACCCCCTCCTCCCCGCTTATTTACAAAAGCTTTGTTTCCATTTTTTTCCTTCTATTCTTTTTTCTCTTGTCCCTTCGTTCCTTCCCCCTCCTTGTTCCCCTTCCCATTTGAACAGTTTCTTCTAATGAATAATTTGTCACTTTATATATTCTGTGCCTAAGTAGGAGGGCTATAATAAGTTATAGACAAGAACTTTTCACTAATAATTGTTGTGGGTCAGCCCACACAAAAGTTCTCTCAGAAATTAGAGACAATGCCATACCAACTGTATAAATAGTTGCTCAGTCATAATTTTTTAGTAACTTAATATTTGTCACACCTGTATAAGTCTGTACTTCAGAAGAAAGGTACTATGAAATATCTAATAACACCTCTATTTATGGGGGCATTTCAGGAGGCCTGACAAGATTTTGGGGAGATATTTTAGGGATAAGGGAGAGAAAATTGCCTCTTCCCCCCACCAAATCTTTTCCTAAGAAAAAATTTCATAAATAGTTTAAAGGATTCTACTGCATAATGATAGCCCCTCTGCCTAGATTCTACAATTACTGTTTACTATGATAGCTGCCTAATCACACATCTATCTTTACCTCTAAACATCCATCAGTCTTGATTTTTGAATTTCAGAGTGAATTGCAGGCATTTCACCCCAGACACTTCAACATGGATATGCTTAAGAGTTCTATACTTGTTAATGTTCCTCTTTTTAAAGATAAAATGCACATATACACAGCGAAATGCATACATTTTATGTGAAACATTTGATGGTGTTTGACAAATGCATATACTGGTACAGTCCAGACCCTTTTCAAGATATTGAGCAGAATGCCCCTCCCCATTCATACCTGCTTCTACCCCTCACACTCAGAATGTAATCACTCTGGTGATATTTTTCACCATTGGTCACTTTTGCTTTTTTGTAGAACTCCATATAAATGAAATCATATGTACTCTTCTCTATCTGGTTTTCTTTACTCAGCATAATGTCTAAAATTCATCCATGTAGTTTTTATTGCATCAGTAGTCAATATACAGAATTGACTTTTAAGAACCCCTGTTATACCTCACACACACTTTTTTCTCTGCTCATGGGTAAAGCCAACCTACAACATCTTTAAACAAAATGAAAAATAAACTGTAGGCAGTTTTTTAAACTAAGTTCCTATGTGTTAGGATCTACAGTTTGAGGCTATTTATTTTAACTGTCAAAAAAAATCTACTTGTAGAATAACATAAATTTGTTCCTAATGTTACTGTAATGATTTTTTTTATATGGTTGAGAATGGACAGCCTTTGTCACTTTCTTTTTTTCATTGCTGTCTAAATATTTTTGGGTGTGCTTATCATCCGTGGGCAGCTGTGGAAATGTACAGGTTGGAGAAGAGAAATCTAAGCACATCCAACTATATGCTCTGTCATTAAGAGGATGTGAGAGTCGAGGGAATGTCTTGTCTTGATTGCAAGCATTCTTTCATTCCTTCTAGTTCTGAACTGCTGAAGCCTACGACGAGACAGCTTGACAAAGGCCACATCTGCTGGCGACACTCGCTTCGTATGGGTACATCTATGGCAGGAGTGAAAAGGGGAGATAAGCAACCAATTACTCCCGTAATACCATGGATATGAAATTGGCTCTAGTTAAGGCTGAAGCTGCTATTAAAATCCGTGTATATGTCAGAAACTCAAAGGAGAGTTGTTGAGATGATTAACAAATGAAATAGTGGGAAAGTAGAAAATACAGAATGTACTCTGAGGAGGAGGGAAGCAATATATTTGATTCAATCAAATTAATGTTGGAGCAAATTACCTACATTTGAAAGCAGAAGGGGAAACGAAAAAGGAAATAGTAGGAGGAAACTGTCCTCCAAGAGGGTGTCTTAACTTCGGTAAAAACTTTTTACTAAATATTTTCCTCTACAAAATAGAAACTTCCAATTTCCTATACCTACTTTTTTGTGTTATTTTGTTTTTCTCTGTGTATGAGTATTTTTCCTTTTTTTAAAAAATCTGTATATTGCAGACATAATTTTTTAAACTATAAGGGAAATAAATAATAAAAATGAAACAATGAAAATTCTCAGGTACTTTCATTAAATAGATTTACAGATAGTTAAGAGGGTAATTGTATGAGTTGAGAAGTATCCTCTCAGCTCCTCGACTTGTCCTCTTGTAGATGGAGAGCAGACAGTCATGGGCAGCAGCGTGGGTAGCGCCGCTGTAACAGCAAAAGCAAGTGTAGCCTCCTGAGAGTAAAGAGAGAAATACAAGCAAATCTACGCTTCTGTGATATTAACCCTTCAGTACTCTACTGGTTATAGTAGCTTCACTACCATATGTTGGTACTGTGCTTAACTGTGAGGCAGCATCTACATTTAACAGCCACTATTTTTGGTAAAGCGAACTAATCATGTCTGAAAAAGAATGTTTGTTAGCAAACTCATTGATTATGGTATAGAGTTATAACCTAACAAATAACTGCCCTTCACAACAGAACTGTGAAAATGAATGAATTTGTTAATAGATATTTTCTTACAGATATGCTTGGTTTGATTTTCCTGAATATTAGTCCATTAGGAAAAGACAAATGGAGGGCCTACTATTCTATTTTTCTCACTAAACTTTATTCAGACCCTTTCAGATTTCAACTGACACATAATACACCATGCCTTTGATAAAATACCAAAGTAGTGTTGATGGTATTCAATATTTTCACTCTTACTTGACAGAAATAATCCTTTTATGGAAAAATGTAAATAAACCTTCTGTAAATAGGGAAGGGGGGAGCAGAAAGGAGGGGTGGGAAAGGGAGGGGACCAAGATACATCATGTACAGGTATGGAATAACCATGATGAATGTGATCATTATGTGTACAATGTACCAACACATGGTCTTGGTTAAAAAAAAAAAAAAGAGTCATAATGTTGTATACTGGATAGGACCCTGGGTAAAAACAACAAAACTGAATAAAGTATGGACTTCAAGTAATAATAGTGTGTTGATATGGGTCCAATAATTGTGAAAAATGTACCATATTAAAGTAAGATATTGATACTAAAAAAAAAGAAATAATCCTTTTGTTGTTCTTACAAGACATTTACTAAAAAGAAAGAGTATAAATACTTGCAAAGCAGTGTTTACTCATTTCTGACTTTGCAAAGACTTATCCTCACACCAGAAGTGTATCTTCCGACAGCAACTTCGTCACTTCAAAAATAGTCAAGTTAGATTTAGCTTTTATATTCAAAGCTTAAACTGTTACCCACTATGTCCATGGTGCCCAATAGTTTCACACCTAATTTCTAATGAAGTTGTTTGAAAAATGTACATTTTCTTTCTACACACACACATCTGTTTATGATAGTACTAGATGACATCACAAGTATTTTGTAAACAGTATACACTCCTCTATTATTTTTTCTTGAAGTATAATGAGCATTGGTTCTTTTCCAATCATTGCACCTCTTTGTATTTAAATGGCCTTGCATGAGGATGAGTATAGAACTGCTTTTAGTAGAAACTCATTAAATTGCAGACATTTCTGAAACTGAATATAGTAGTAAAGAAAAACCTTGGAGCAGAGACACCCAGTATAAAGGGAAAAGAGTGGAGAAAATTACTAGAAACAAAATCCTGACCAGCCAGAAGTCAGTGGACACTGTTATCTTTGTGACCTCAAGGAATGACGTGCTTGAAATAGCTTGACAAATAGCCAGTGACTAATCTATTGAGTTATTGTCTGTCTGCTCTTACCATAAGAGTCCATGAAAACATAAATTTTTGTCCTTTGTTCATCACTGAATACTTAATGTTTGGTATACGGTACTTGTTCAATAAATATTTACTAGATGAATGAATGTCTGCACAATCCTTCCGGATGGGTGTGTGGGGGGCCTACCTTCTACACCAGCACACGCTATAACAAAAACTCCAGCTGCGTAGGGGTCTTGGCTATGGGAGCTTTTTACATTTGTCTTAGAACAGTGGCAGCATTAACATTCTCAGTCAACATAAACATCTTTTCGGTCAATAGAGTTTATCAACAAGGTCTTAATCAGTAATTCCACTTGAGTCTATCTGAAGGGAAGGTCTTTATGTAAATAGCATTCCTGTGGGGTTTTTGTTGTTTTGTTATTGTAAATATCCACTCCCCGCCCCCCACGCACTTTGCCAAGATGATAAAGGAAAGCACATTGACATAGTCTTCTTAAAAGAATGCAGGGATTGGACACACTGGAGTGGGCACAGGATTGTTCAGCCTGCAAAATGGTCATAGGACAAGGAGACAATGTGTGAGGATTTGGGAAGTAGCAGAAACACTCCAGGTCAGTAGCAGTGTTCCTAGAGAGGATCTCAGAGTCCCATACAGTTGTCCACAGCTTTCCACACTCTGATGTGCTTCATTTACTCTGTTGCTAGGTTAGAATTATTAGCAGGAGAGTGAAAGGAAGTCTTGTCTGGGCATCTATTCTATATCCCAAATTTGCCAGTAGTTTGAGAAAAGTTTCCTATTTGTTCTCAACTTTATTTAGGTTTGCTTTAATTATTTGCCATCATCAAATCTCCATCAGTAGTAGCATTGTGTCTGGGGTATGAGCTGATAAGTATTAAGTTCTTCAGCGATTCAGCAAACTTAGATCCCATCTTGTCATTTGTTCTAATTTCTTAAGGAAACAAATACCAAAAGAACTACAAATATCAAACTTCCTACTTCCCGAATGAGACAGAAAATACAATGGAATCCATTTTTGAATAAAGTACCATTTTTGTGGTTTGGGGGCCTGAACCCAGAACCTTTTGCTGTGACTCTACATCCCTAGCACCCTCCTATTCTTTTTCCATTTTGAGACAGGGTCTAACTAACTCACTAACTTGCCCAGGCAGGAGGATTGTAAGATACCATACACAATGATGGACATGTTACTGTGAAGTGGCGCAGTGCTTTGGTCTCAGGTTATACAGGGTGGTCCTGGGGTACCACCTGAGCTCAAGTGAGTGGAGGGGAGTGATTAGGGAGGGATGGCCCCTGGATGCTGCTGGGGCTCGAGTGGGTGGAGGGGAGAGAGTTCCTCAGTTTCCAATATTCTATCTGTATTACTCCCCCCTCAGAGACCTGGTCCCTTAAAATCTTTGAGGGGTGCTGAAGGAGGAAGGTCTAACTTCCGTGGTTATTTCCTGCTGAGTAGGCGCACTGACCCTGCCTACGTGCAGACCAAGGAACTCTTGCCCTGTCAGAACTATGAGTTCAAGGGAGCCACGTTCTTCCTCCGAGGGTTTCTTGACGAGCTGTGAGGTGGAGACAGGCTTCGGACTTGGGTGTGGGCCATCACCGGTAGTTTAATGGCTGTCAAAAAAAGAAGAGAGAAGTTCGACCAAGTGATTAAGTGTGTAAGATCTGATCATAAGAAGCATGCACCCGACAAGCATGCGCTCAAAGGTGCTTTTGCAAAGGGAAAGAGAGATGGGGACGACCTTTCTTTCTGCCTGTGGTGTCTGCTGCCTGCCTGCTGGTGGCTACTGTCTCCTGGCTGTGTCTAGCATGCACCCGACAAGCATGCGCTCAAGGGTGCTTTTGCAAAGGGAAAGAGAGATGGGGACGACCTTTCTTTCTGCCTGTGGTGTCTGCTGCCTGCCTGCTGGTGGCTACTGTCTCCTGGCTGTGTCTAGTGAGGTCTCTAGGCTGCTCATGTCTCTGGGCTCTGCTACCATCTGGTGGATCCAGCAGATTCTAAGCTCTTGTGCATGGCAAGCAAAGAATTGCAAAGTGTACACCTGGTGGTGAAAGAAAAGCAGCTATGTTTAAGGTTATGTACAGAGAAATGGTTCTGGGCTGACAAGAAAGGAATACTGCATTCTGTCAGACATATCAGATATTTGGGATCAAAGAGAGGAAAAAAGGGGAAGCACATATACTTCATTCTGGGGTTGTATAGAATGTTCGTAGGGTTCCCCCCAAGCTCAAGTAAGTGGAGGGAGGGAATTCCTCAGCCCCCAATATTCTACCTTTATGAGACAGGTTAAAAAATAGGTAAAAATTAACCCAGTCTCCTTTGTGAACTGTCAGATTTGTAATGGAAACATTTCCTTGGGTAGAAATATGGATGCCATGGCCCTATCATGGGCTTAGGGATATTTTTCTAATTACTTTGTTTAACATCATGTACATTAATCTAGGCATCAGAAATCATGTCTTTGTCTAAGCTAATCAGACTATTTCTTCATACACAAGTGTACAGCCAGTAAGTACCAGCCCTGCCCACCTCAAAAAGATAGATTCAATTCAATTAATATAACTTAATTTATGCACTAAATTTCCATTAATAAGCAATGTGCTTATAAATCTGAATCTAACATCACCCTAGATTATAGGTGAAGTAAAGAAGAGCTATTTTAAAATAATCTTTCCAACCAAAAACTTCAATGTCTTTATTTATTAAATTCTTCTGTTACACATCTGAATTCGGTTTTGTAGTTTTCTTCTAAGGATCTATGCTTACCTTTAATTCAGGTAATTTTATGTTTGTCATTGTTAAAGTGAATAATATGTGTTTCATTATGTTTTTCTCTTTGTTTTCATGTATAGGACAGTCTCATTTTTGCATGAAGATCTTGTTTTGAGTCACTTTGTAGATGTTTCCCATGAGGTCTAATCAATTTCAAAATATTTTTCTTGGGCTTTTTATGCCTAATCATGTGCAAAAATTAATAAATGCGACTCATTTTTGATGTGAATTCAATTTGTCTTGCCTCATGGTTTTTGAGTTGTGGGGAAGTAATTTACCCACCTTAACTCTTGCAGAAGTAAAGCAGTGAGAAATGCCAGGAGGAGAGTTTATTTGCTGAATCTGTAGAGGAATTGAGAGTCTAATGATATAAGGATGAATGTTGAATGAAAATGGGAGCTTCTCAAACAGATCATTTCTACGAAAAAATCTGGGCTTCCTCTTTTCCTTAATTTCAGTTCAAATACATTTCTTCTGCTGTTCAGTCTGATTCTACAGATTGTCCAATACTCTTTGAGGTGATTCTTTTATTGTTTGAATTAGCCAAATTTAGTTTCAGTTGTCTGCAACAAAAAATCCTAATTGGGGAATGGGGAGGAGAGTAGAATAATAGAGATTCAATAAGGCCAGAATTTGGAAAATAATGATAAAATTTTGGGACACAAAGGATGCTTGGATTAGCTCAACAGTGGGAAGTAAATTAGAGTGACTCATCAGGAAGACTAGGGAGAATTTTGCATTAATGATCTCAGATTGAGGAAGTAGTCTATGGGTTTTATGAGGACCTGATGATTTCTTAAGTAAAAGAGTGAGCTGACAAAGTTTTAACAGACTATGAAAATGCCATTTTTCTTAATTTCAGTAGAAACCGAAAACAGTCTAACAGGGTAAGAATCTGCTTTGGATCCTGAAGAACTATCTACACTGAGTGTTCTAACAGGCTAGAAACCCATCGCTGTCAATGTTTGTGAGCTCCCACTTCCATCTGTAAAATGTGTGTAGTTAGAAATAAGAGGCAGTGTGTTTCTCTGGTTGGAGGTTCCCCTCCTGTGTGTGGGAGAGGTAAGGGTGGTATGCTGGGAACTGCGATCAGCAGCCCCAGTAAGAAACTTCAAAACGCTCAAGC
>PVJO010033837.1:0-11708 GCA_004026905.1 Hystrix cristata
AGCACAGACCCACAAGCAAATTTAAAAAACAAACCACAAACAATTTCGCTTGGAGTGTCTTCATGTTTGTTTCTGGAACAATTTAATTCAAGTCACTTTTCAAGTAAAAACATGAAGTCTCCAGTTTTATCGCCAATCCTGGGTAGACTTGGACCTTTACTGTCTGTTAACAGACATTTAGAGTATAAAAAAGGGGAGAAGTGAACAGAGGGAGTAGAGTAAAACCAAAGAGGAAGAAAGCTAGACAGACAGGCAGAAAATAAAAGAGGAAACACATAGGCGCGAAAGACTAGGGGGACTGTGAAGGCACAAAATGGGGGGGAGACTGAAAGTTCCATATATTCAGAATGAGTAGCAACCTCTCACCAATCTTGGCTTCAGACCATCCGCTCACTGTTGAAATCTTACAAGCTCATTCATCGACATTCACTGATCTTCAGTGAACAGTAACAGGGACAAGGGGCCCTCGCTGTGAAGGAGCAGGAGGCAGCTCAGCAATGTCTTGCAATGCACAGCATCCCAGCTGGAGCAACACCACCCATGAAGGTCGCCAAGGAAACCCACCTTCCACCTCCTCTCTGTGCATTCTGCACGCCTGAGATGAAACTCAAGGCCCTGATGATCCAAACGCAACTCTGTCTCTTCATCATACAATTGCTGATCTCGCCACCTCCCTTAAATCTTAAACAACTGAAAAATAGAGTCTTTTTGTTACCAAAATGGGAGGCAAGAGGCAGCTTATTAAGAATTATTGCAATCATGTATAGGTACAGAATTAATGTAATGAATGTGACCATTGTATGTAGAATGTACCAATACATGTTCTTGGTTTAAAATAAAATTTAAAAAAAAAAAAAAAGAATTATTGCAAAGCATCAGAAAATGAGTAGTGCAATGATCAATCACTTGTCTGCCAGAGCTTCTGTCCAGTTAAGTGAGGTGGGCAAATACTGATGTTTGAGAAGGCGGCAGGACATCAGACCATCAGCCAAGGGAAGAAAAGGGGCAGGACAGGAATCCTGAGGCCACAGTAGCTGTCTAGAAGCAAGCACAGACACAAAGTACAAACACAGGGCTTGAGATAATCACAGGTCACTACCAAGGACACACAGTGAACGTGTTCTCTCGTGCGCAAGATAAATTCTGTCTTATTTGTAGTCAAAATAAATCTTAAGTGAAATTTAGAATTCTCCAGGCAGAACAGCGAAACTCCTAACTAGATGTCAGCACAACATAATTAGGACCAGACATTAACCAAGGAGGGAGGGAGGTTGTATGTCATTTGCAAAGAGAAGAAGAAATAAATTCACATGCTACTCTGGACCTGACTTAAACATTATCACTACCATTTCCATGCTAGTTCTCTCTCAATCAATCAATAAGAATTTCAGACAAGCTACAACACAACGGCAGAAAAAGATACCCGAACAAGCCACTTTATCTCTTTAAACCCACATCTCCAACTGGAAGGAAAGACAGCCAGACTGGGTGACCCATAAGGTGTCACACTGTCAAATGTGTTGAGTGTGGGGATGCACATTACAGCTGTCTCTTCCCACCCAAGATCTTGTTGGAAAAGGACTTTATGAGCAGGGAGGACTGGGTTTCAGGGTGTGCTTTCTGGGAAGGACATGTGAGCTGGTGGCGGGAAAGACAGAGGGTGCCTGCAAAAGGAATGTCAAGTATGTTCTGAGGATTTATTTATACTTTACGACCTGTCCACTGTCAAAAGAATTCATGGGAGTCTGATATAAAGACACATATGGAAACAAAACAAAAATAAAAACCCAACCATGTATACAGGTCAGTTAAAGTAAATATAAAATAAAAAAACAGAAACTACATGTGTGTTTTCTCTATCACACTGATCACTTAGTCATTGACTGCTTGGGGAATACAAAACCAACGATGATTCCTCATACATTAATAACAGTGCCTCAGCCCTTCCAGCACACTCTCCTCCAGTGACAACACCCCGATCATGAAGTTTACTAAACTTAAATAATAGGATCTGTAGTAATTATGTCTCAAAGACAAGGAGAAAGAAAAAGCTTAAATTCCTGTGCAAGGACATCCCAGAAAACAAAACCACATTGGCTCTGTGCAATAGCTGGAGTTCAGAGTTTGGAAACTACAAGTATTTCCAAGGGCAGTGAGATGGGACAAATTATAGTGTATTCACACAGTGGATTCCTATACCGCAATAAAAATAAATGTGATACAAAACTAGTGATACAAACAATATCATGAATCTTGCTGATACAACGCTAAGCTGATGGTTAGTAATAGCTAAGATGTCACAGTAAATTTACTTTTGAGGAGACTAAAATTATACTGGGTATAGTCATTTAATACACACATTCAAGGAGAAGAACCTAAAACTCAAATACAAAAATAAAATCTTAGCACTGGGATGACCTTAGGTCAGTGCTCTACCTGCCCAATGAGGAAAGAGAGCTGGGTATGGAGTCCAAAGTCACAGGTGCTGTCCTCCTTAAATGTTCCAGATGACATTTCTGCTCTCCCTGTTGTCAGCGATGCAGAAGAAAAATGGCCTCTTTCATAGTCGCTCTCTTCTGGCAAGTCTTCGCTTCCCCAATTTGTCAATTCTGCACCCCAACACAATAAAGGCAGAAGCAGGCTTAGCTCTCCTCATTAGCAAGGCCAATTATTTATAGACGTTACCTGCTGAACACTCACAAGGACTGCTGAGAAGTTAAATGCAACTCACAACTCTTCTGCGTCTTTAACACCTCAATTATAATCACAACCAGACACAAAATTAATTTCCATGTTTTGAAATAATGTACCAAACTGACTGATAACAACTTCTGTTTCCTTCTCTCTGTCAAAGTTAATGCCCGTGAACTGTAAAATGTCTTCTATAGTACTTAAAAGGTCAGATTACGTTTACATACTAAAGACTACTATGAATTAATTACCACTCTTAATTAAACAAGTCCATTTGCATAATACAAGTTATGAAAGACTTTTCAGAGAAAAAAGGCTCACTGAAGCTGGGTTCCAAATGAGCCAAAGAGACAAATGGGTTGGGGGGGTGTCTTGAGAGCACCCCACACTCACATTTGGCCTTTTAAACATAATGCACCGCCAGAAGGCAGCAACTTTTAAGCTTATTTTTTTCATACTACTGACACAGTGAAATCAAATAAAGCTCATTCATAGTCTATTCATAAGTTTTGTTCTCAAGTATGAGTGCTTCTAGGAATTTAATTCTGGACAAGTAGTAAGAAAAAATGCAGGCATGTGCAGGCAAGGACAGGCGCCTTCAAAAGGTGGTGGCGAGGAGAAAGGGACAAGGTCGTGGGTATGCTATGTGCACACTCACAAGGAAGTGGAGAGAAACATCTCCCCAGTTATGGGGAGAGTCTGACCCATCAGGGCTCTGGCCCATTAGCTCTCTGGCCCACTCCGTAACAGGACTGTCTCTGTTTTTTGCTTTGGTGTAGAGTGAGCGATGGATAACATGTAAGAGAACCAGAATACTCGCTGCCCCTAGTAAAAACAGAAATCAGTGAAACAGCCAGAGTCATAGCTCCAACAGGCAGAGCTACGGGCTCTCATGCCAGTAACCCGCAAAACACCACACAGGCTCCAAGAGGGTCTGCAATTGTATTGTGACATCCTGAACACCAATCGCAGGCAGAGCTTCCTCTAGACCCTGCTGCAAGGAACACTGGGGAAAGGACTGCAATGACAAGGGGTCCCCATGTGCAAGACACACTGGGACGCCACTTGGTGATATCATAATACATCATTCCATTCTCACAGCACTCAAAGGGGAACAAAGGATGGAGGCCTTCACAGACGGGCAAGAGGTGATGTGGCTTGTCTGAGGACACACAGCAGAAGTAAACGCGGGTCTTCCTCCACTGTCCCCAAGAAGACAGGACATTTCCCTCCCCGAAGATTAAGGAGACCTGAAATTTATGATACAACAGGGGCACTGCAGCTACAGGATGACGTGCCACGGGGCTCAAGCACAGAAGACACAACCTCCCAGCTAGCACAGGGAGGGTTCACAAAACAGGAATCAGAGCACTGGCTTTGGGAAAAGGTGCATGCTAATGGCTGGCAACAGACAGTCAAGCTCAGCAAGCAAAGCAAAGGCCCAAGGCCTTCAGAGCTGCTAACGGCATTCTGGCTGATGATACGGGGAGAGGGGGCCAGGGCAGCAGGACTTAGGTCATCTTTGTGAAAAAGAATCAGCACAACCACATGGATTTATGCGCCATCTCTTCAGCAACAAAAGGTTTTAGTGGGTCTTGAGGCAGAAGGAAGAGGTGGAAAACAGGCAGGTTTGGGCATCCTTGTGGGGCGACCTGAGTCTGGATGCAGAACAGAGGGATGCTGAACCAGAAGCAGAGACACCAACCACACCAATCCAGGAGAAATGTGGGTCCTTGAACCAACAAGTCAGAAGAGGTGGCCTGAAGGTACATTCAGACTGAAGCAGGAAAGGGTGGAAGAGGAGGATTTCAGAAAGGCTGAGTGCTCAGTTTACACGCCAGGTCAACAGACACAGATGTTGTTCCCAACCCGAAGAGAAGAGGCAGGTCTGAAGAGGGCTGAGATAGCACAGGCCAAAGCAGCAGCACAACACTGAGGATCCTTCTAGGACAGTTTTTCCTTCCGAGGGATCAAGAGATACCGCAAACACTTCCCATATGAATCAACATCTCCTCATGTCACCTCGATGCAAGGAGAACCCAAAAGTTTTCAATAGTTGTTCTATGTCTGCCAGGCCACTACCACTGTAGAAAATTCACATACCCAATGGAAATTCTGAAAGGGAAAATCATGTCCCTGAGCAATTACCACACACATTTTTTAAGTAGACTATAAGAATCCCTGAAGGTCAAGATGGAGAGTCTTCTTAGTTATGGAAAGACTGCAGTAAGCATTTTCTGCAGGACTCCGGGTACCTCCTGAGAAGGCTTCCATGCTACCAAGAAGCAATACGTTATCCAGAGTGGAGAGAGATTCCACACAGAAGAGACAAAATTTCCCTGCAAGAGACATTCTGAACAAGGGGCCCAGAAATGAGGCTCTTGAAGAGTAGAGACAACAAACACAGCACGAGGGCCAAGGAAATGAGTCCTTTCAGTAAGCAATGGTCACCTACTATTAAAGTCCTGAATTCACTGGGGATTTAGCTCAGTGGTTAGAGTGCTTGCCTAGCAAGTGCAAGCCCTGAGTTTAATCCCTGGCATCAAAAAAAAAAAAAAAAAAAGTGATGAAATCCTGAATTCTGCTGGCAAGATGGATACAACGTGCTCAGGAAGGTGTGAGGGTCATGTGACACATGTGCAAAAAAAGTCACCTAAATTCACCTAGAATATACTGACTGTTGTCTGTGCCTAGACATTGCCCCAAAGCCTCATGCCATTATAGGTGGAGCTTTTTCGGAGATGGCTGGATCTAGAGTGTGTGATTACTAAATTAGTCCACTGATTGGTCTGGCATGGTTCTGCTGCAATCAACGATGTGATGCAAGGATTAAGGGCGGGAGTGCTACCCACCCTAAAGCCAGGTAGCCTGGATAGAATATAAGGGACAGAAAGAGGCCTGCCTATCCCAGCCTGGCCCTCTTGTTTACCTCGCTGCCTTCTGCCTGTCTGCCTGCCACCCTGCCTTGGATCCAGCTGATTGTGGACTGAAACCTCTATAAACTGTAAGCTAAATAAACCTTTCCCCCTCCCACTTTGGGCACTGGGTATTTTGTCTCAGCAACGAGAAAAGTAACTAAGACGATCTTCTAGCCTCAGCGCCAACCAAGGACAGTAGCCTAGGGGCCAATGACATTTTCCTGAGGGCATCAACCAGAACTGCACACCAAAACCCAGCACCCCACGAGGACATCAGCCTGGGTTACTGCTATTGCCGATGCACACCACGGCTTCTGAGGAAAATGTACAAAAGTGACCACCTGAAAGCAAACTGAAGACCCAATTTTATCTTAACCAAAGACAGGAAATCCAGGAAATGGAGTCATTCATTTTACCTGGCTCAGAGGAATCATTAAAACACAGGCCAGGTGGGGGAGCTAAGGATCAAAGCGTTGTCTTATCCAGGTGGGTCCAACCTTCCTCTAATATTTTTCCATTAAAACAAATAGGATGCACTATGGTATATAATGTAAAATCCAATCATGCTTAAGAAAAAAAAATAGGAGAATTCAAAGAAATTTTCACAAACCTACAGTAGGCAGTTGGAAGTTAGCCTTAACTCTTTTGGGAGTGAGTACTGAACTTCTCATGAAAAAGCATAGGATAATTCAATATTCTTTAACTTAGAAACATTCCTAAACATGAAGCGCATACTAACAAACTCCTCAGGCACCCATATTTCTTTTAAACTCTATTTATTTGTCATTGATAGCAGTGCTGCTAGCAGCAGTCTTGCTATCCCCCCCCATCCTCTCCTAGAGCAACCTTGTCAAAACAGCTGGAAACAGCACCAGGGGGATCACTGGCTGAAGGTTACCCCAAAGTGAAATCACAAGGAACACAGAGGCAAAGTCTAGTGTTCAGTGAGATAATGCATGGCACAAAATAAGTAACACTCCTAACGTTCCAAAAACCTCCGGTCAAAACACTTTACAACTGCATACAGTTGTGGTCAAGGAGCCCAGGGACAGTCTGAATATTCTAATTTTGATACTTCCTTCCAAATGCACTTAATTTTCCAGGATCTTGGGAAAGCATGTGCTATCACTTTAGGCCACGTGTTTGGTTTCTCTGGAAGTTGTCTTCTTTTACACACGAAAAAGCATGTGATTGATTCTCAGAGAGTCATACTAAGAACCTAGACACAGCCAGTGAGCAGAGTCTGGTCACTGCTTGGTTACCAGGCACTCACATCTATTGTGTAAGGTCAGCAAGCATCTATCACCTTCCCAAGCATCGCCCTATATGGGGAAAACACCACCAAACATGATTCAGTACAGAAAGAGAAACAGAAGCCCCACGCAGGTCCTCTAAGCCAACACCCAGAACTTACAAACTCAATGACAAGCCGAGTCCTGGGCCTCAGACTATCATCACTTTTATCATCTGCTTTCTGTACCATTTCATTATCTCAATTCTTACAACTACTACACAAGGCAAGCACCAGGATGACCCCATTTTACAGCTTAAGAAACTGAACCCCTAGAGAAACAAATGATTTGCCCAAAGCTACAACCCTGCTAAGTTCCACTCAGGTCTGACCTACCCCAAAGCCAAGTGGCCCTACCCTCTGGGTCACTGCAGTCTCGGGTGGGTCACCAGGGCTGACTGCATGGGGCCAGTAGCTCCTGTACCGACACTGAATGGCCACATAGTCCAATGGGACTAACCACATCTAACTAGTACTGTTCTGCAAGACGTTTAACTAAGGCTGCCAAAGACAACACCAAAAACAATACAAACTTACAGACTTCTGGGAGGATCCCAATCTTAAAACTTTTATGTATTAAAAACATTTTTTTCCACATGGCTTACAATATTTTTAAAAACAGAATTAATTTGAAACTAACAACCCTATCCAAACCTCAAGCTAAATGTTTCCTTTCCTGATTGGGAAACAGCAGGGTGTGGAGACTGAATCCAAGGTGACCGGATTCTGCATCTCTCCAGGGAGCCCAAGCAGTGAGAATGGTTAAGATGACAATACCAGAGTCCAACCACCTTCGTTCAAATCCTGGCTCCACCACTAACTAGCTGTGGGATCCTAAGCAGGTTACTTATGCTTCCTGGAATTTTGTTTCTTCCCCTTAAAACAGAAATAAGAATAGGCCCTGCTTCATAGAGTTGTTAGCAAGCAGAGGGAGGAGGCTCCAGGCCAGCATGAGCAACAGCCCAGGCAAGCCAGACAGCCTCTTCTGGCTTCAGGGATCCCATCTGTGATGCAGGTGTGTGGATGGCCAAGACCTACAAGCCCCTAAAAGCACAGGACAGGTTCAGGGCTGGAGCAGCAGAGTTTGCACGTTCCAGTTGAAACAAGACAAAGATGGCTACTTAACCGCCACAATGCTGTGTTAGAACTGCAAGCCTCAGACTCTATTATGGTTGGGAGTCTAGATTCTACCAAAAGACATCCTGGAAGGTTGCTGAGTCAATCAGACTGGCAATGCCAGCTGGATATGTTTTTATTTATGTATCATCATC
Organism: Hystrix cristata; assembly: GCA_004026905.1. Lineage (NCBI taxonomy): Eukaryota > Metazoa > Chordata > Mammalia > Rodentia > Hystricidae > Hystrix > Hystrix cristata. The sequence goes on from PVJO010033837.1 coordinate 8,172, forward strand.
ATCAAAATATGGACACATAAAAATAACATAAAGAAATCTATCAATGGGTTAACCTGTAACAAATGGTGTTATCCACAACTGACTAAACAAATGGCCTCTATTATTAAATTGAACTATTAACAAGCAAGAGCCATTTTCCAAAAAATGAAGTTTTTACAGAAAATAAATCAAGCTTTCTTTATTAAGCAGTTATTCCAAGATCCCATAGCACCCCAAAGCGACAATGGTCAGAATGAACAGTATATACAGGCAGGAAGAATAAAATAGTGGTTAAGATCACAATCTCACAGCCCGGCCACGTTGGTTCAAATCTCAGCTCCCCTACCTAACTAGTTATGGGATCCTAAAGGGGTTACTTACGCTTCCTGTAATTTTGTTTCTTTACCTGCAAAGTAGAGATAAGAATAGGCCCTGTTTCATAGGGTTGTTAGGAAGCTAAGTAAATAAATAAAGCACAGATTTATAGGCTGACTTAGAATAAATATAACCATGTGTTAACTTGCACCGCCGCATATATGTACAAAGGCACCAAATGAATACTAATAAGAAATAACAAATTATTCTTCTATTTGCACAAAGAATAGCATACACAGGTTGTAATTACAACAGTGTAACTGAAGACATTTATGAAAGAGGACTCCTGGAACTGCTTCAGAAAGTGGGAAGAGTAAGTTTGGAGGGTGGTTTGAGAGGTATTAATGGCAATGTGTCTTTTACTCTAACACATTTTTTTACTTAAAAATTCACTATCGGGGATGGGGATTTTGCTCAGTGGTAGAGTACTTCCCACCAAGTGCAAAGCCCTGAGTTCAATCCCCAACCCAGCACCTCCCTCAAAAAATTCACTGTATTTTTCAATCATACCTCAAATATAAGGAAAATAATCTGCACATTAAAAAGCATGCAAAAAAAATAAAGAAAACTTCATATAAAAGTATGAATCTAGTTTTCAGATATGGCACATGGGATTAGGCTCGTTACTTTTCGCATAACATCTCTCATATATCTTCCTCAGAAGACGGAAGAGCAAAACTGTGCAAGAACAGCTTGTTAAAGACATCTGTGCTTCTCCTGTCTAGTACTGCTTACATCCTTGGGAAGACAACTCAATTGCCTACTAAGTATGCCACATTTTATTATGCTTCAATTATACAGTGCTTCTGATCAGCCATGTTAGCATTTAATTGCCATGTAGTTAATTCACGGCAATAACACAAACTCACGGGCATTTCTATTTTAGCCACAGAAATCATCAAATAGTTGACTGAAAGCCCACTCGCATTTCCCCCACCTGCCTAAGCTCTGTCTCCCAGGCATTTTGCCTATTATAAGATTATGAAAGTTTTCCAGAATACCAATTCTTCTCCAGCCTACACCAAAACTGCCCAAAGAAGGACCGGCCTTGAAGCAGGAGCTCCCAGCACAAACACCCCTACTTGATGGGGACTTGGGCACAGGGGGATTGGATGATGAGTTCCCAGACTTTGGTATCCATAGTAGAAAATCCTCACCCTTGTCAGTATGGTGAACATAATTTTGTTTTTAACATCCTAGCTCAAGAAAACAACCTCCAACCATTACTTCATTAAAAACAGCCATTTTTACACCTAAAAAGTAGAAGGGACAATATCTTTCAATAAAAAGCTACCTTTTGAATAAATTTATCTTTAAAAACATCACCCTTCGTCTGTAATCCCAGCACTTAGGAGGCTGAGGCAGGAGGACTGCCATGATTGGTTTTTTTTTTTGGGGGGGGGGGTTGCCGGGGATCAAACTCAGGGCCTTGTGCTTGCAAGGCAAGCACTCTAACCAATGGCTAAATCCCCAGCCCTGGGTCGCCACAGTTTTGAGGCCAGCCTGGGCTATGTGGTGAGTTCAAGGCCAATCTCAATTATACAGCAAGACCCTGTCTCAAAAAAAAGAAATCCTTATTTTTCTCCTTTTGATTTTATACCAATTTCTGTACTGGCTCTTCAGGAAATACTGGATTAAATGATTTTAAATTCCCTTCTACCCTTAAATCTGCTCCTTGCAGCTTAGCAAGTATTTGTCGCCAGTAAACAAACACAAACACACACACGGACGCACGCACACTTTATAGTCCATCTACATATGCTAATGTGACACATGGGCAAGCAAAAAATAAAGATGAGGAATAGGGGGTGCAAAAAAGGAAGCTTTCGGCTTTCCTGGTATAATTTCTAGAATGATTAATAACTTCTGAATGCCTTTCTTTTCACACAGGATTTTGAAAAGCTGTTGTTTATTTTTTTTCCTACGTCAGGAGTGCAGAAAGCTGTTTTTCAGTCAGAGTCCCAGTGTGTAACTCTCGGGTTGTAAGGCTGTTTATAACTGCAGAGCGAGGCTGGCTTCTGCCATACTGAAGTATGCAAGGCCCTAGAAAATGTTGCCAGACAACGGCGCTTATTTCAAACACACCGGCAATACAGAGCTCCCCCAACCTTTGGGAGAGCTTTCATATTGGGAGTGCTACAGAAACGAGCTAGATGGCCTCCAGACAGGAGGGCTCGCAACCTTCCTAGATTCAGCACAGATCCTGGGAACTCAGACATTAGTCTGAGAGTTGGAATCCAGTTGTATGTTTGTAGTACCACCCATGGGACTATCTCATGAAGATATGCATTTGTTCAATAAACATTTGCTGAACATTTCCTACTTGGAAGGCACTATAGCTCTTCTCCTACCACACAAGCATCCCTGGGAGTACCATAACAAGTCCCACTCCCGGAGGCCACATCGCACACATGACTGCAGAGGACAGAGAGGTGCCTTCTGCTTGGAGGTATCATGGTTAAGTGGATCTGAACTGAGCATTATAGAAACAAGACAGGAAGTCCCAGGATCTTCACTCCCACAGCGTAGTCTCCATTACAGCCAGATCTTTATGGGTCTTGTTCAAAAAAGTTTACCCCACACAATGCTTGTCAAAAAGTAAATTGGTTTCATGAAAGAATAAAGGACAGAATCGTCCTAGACCTGGCATTGAACTGACTAGCAGGTACAAGGGTTATTCGAAAAATGCACTGAATGTTTAGATTTTTTTTTTAAAGTATTTTGAGTATTTTTAGGTGGGTTAGTGGCAATTACTCTTTTACTGTAACAAGTTTTTTTAAATTTAAACATGTGCTGCATATTTGATCCTTCAAGGCACGGAGATTCAACGACGCTAGCTCATGTAAAGAGGCAGGCACTCCTGGCTCCCTGCCCACACCGAGGCATAGGAGGCTCTGCCCTGTATGTTCAGACTCAGTTCACCCATCAGCTGCAAATTCCTTAACTCATCCCTGCAGATGTCACAATTTAATCCAGAACAGAGCAGGTGGAGAAGGGAGACTGACCTCATGTCTCACCTAACATCTCATATTTGTGCATAAAATGGCACAGAGCCAAGAGCGCTCCAGGCTGAGGCCACTAGACGGGTTACAGAGCTGTGTGAGGACTTTCCCAGAAGGCTCAGAGCTGCACGCTCAGGCCCCAAATGGGACAGGTGGGCGCAAGTACGACAGGAAGAACTCT
>PVJO010033838.1:0-11651 GCA_004026905.1 Hystrix cristata
GGTATCTTAGTGTTGTTTTGATCTGCATCTCTCGAATGACCAATGATGTTGAACATTTTTTCATATATTTATTTGCCATTTTTATTTCTTCATCTGAGAAATGTTTATTCATTTCAGATGCCCATTTTTGGATAGGGTCTTTAAATTTGAGAGGTTTGATCTTTTTGAGTTCTTTATATATTCTGGATGTTAGACCTTTGTCTGAGGGACAGCGGGCAAAAATTTTCTCGCAGTCTGTGAATTTTCGCCCCACTCTATTAGTAATTTCTTTTGCCGTGCAAAAGCCTCTTAATAGGATGTGGTCCCAAGCATCAATTCATCAATTCTTTGAATTGTTTCCCGTGCAGTCGGAGTTCTATTCATAAATTTTTTTCCAACCCCTATGTCTTCCAGAGTTCTTCCTATTTTATTCTCTAGGAGATTTATTGTTTCTGTTTTTATGTTTAGGTCTTTGATCCACTTCGATCTTAGTTTAGTATATTGTTCTATATTTCTAAAGGAATTGTTTTAACTAATAATTTCCAAGAGTTAATACATAAAAATTATATTCTACATAAATCTTTGTAGAAATAGTTGTAAAATCTTCAATAATGAACTATTTATATACTAAAATTAACATTACAATATTATCTTCCTAATATAATAAATATATGCTTCGAAAGTATAGAAACTATTTTAAGCATGAAAAAATTTCAGAAATAACCTATTTTTCTTCTTCTGTTTACTATAAGGAAGATTGGTACATTCTTCGGAAGTACTATTAATATTAAATTCATGATCATTGTATTAAGCTAGTCTTCTGTATGTTGATTTTCTTTTGTTTTTATTTGTGGTACTAGAATAGAACCAGAACCTCAGACATGTTAGGCAGATACATACATCCTCTGGGATGCCCTTTGCCATAGCACCCTTCCTTGGAGCCAGGACTGAAACTTTTACAAACTGTGAGCCAAATAAACCTTTCCTCCTTTAAATTTGGGTGTTGAATATTTTGTCTCAGCCACAAGAAAAGTAACTAAGACACTTATCCTCATCTTATTAATTTGTTGTTGTTGGTTTCCTTTGTTTCCTTCCTTTTTAATGCTTGTCTTGTCTGGTATTATTTGTTCTGTTGGTATTCATGGAATTGTTGTCCTCGTCTTTCAATAAAATATCCCTCAAAAATTTCTGGAGTGCTATTTGGTGGTCATGAATTTCTTCAGGTGCTTATTTATTTATTTATTTTTATCATGGAAGTAAAATATTTCTCCATCAAGTTTGAAACACTATTTTGTAGGGTACCTCAATTTGGGTTAGAGGTTGTTTTAGGGCTTGAAATACTTGAAGCTCTCCTTGACTTAAGGATTCGTGTTGAGAAGTCTGTTGTGATGATGATGGATTTTACTTTATAGATGATTTGTTTCATCTCTCAAACAGTTTTAATATTTTGTTTTTGTATTGAATTTCTGGGATACTGACTATTATGTGCCTTATCACTAATTGGGGTTCTATTTGTCTCGGTTATCTGTAAGTCAAGTCCTTATTCCATGCTTGGGATGTTTTATGCTGTTACTTAGGTTTTTTTTACCCTTTGTGCTTTCTTCAGATTTTTCAGTGATTCTGAGGAATCTCATGTTATTCTTCTTTTTATCATTTAGCAGCTGTTGGATTGATTTTTGATGGTCCTTTGCTATTTTTAAGAAGCCTTTCATTTGGTGTTTCCTAACTGCAAGCCTGTCTTCTAGATCTGATATTCTATCTTCATATGTTTGACTCTGCTGCATCTACTTTCAATAGAATTTTTAATCTTCTTCGTATCTGTTTGAATTTTTTATGCGTTCCATTTCTTTTCTGTGTTGGGCATTCAGAGTTTCCACCATTTTTCTAAGCTCCTCTAGTTTTTTTATTTGTATCTGCTCTAGACTCACTAATCATGTCCTTCATCGTGGTTGTCATCTCTCTTGGTAAATTGTGCAATTATTTCTCATACACTCTATATTCTTGGGTTTTCCAGCTTCCTGAGCTCTCCACTGCACTCTCAGCTTCATGCTGACAACTTTATACACTGCCCTCTCAAGGAAACGTTGCCTCATATCCCAAGTGTTCTGAAATATGGGTGAAAGCCTCCTTTGGCCCTACAACTGTTGCATTCTGCATGCCCTTAGTGCCAGTAACCCATAGATGACACCAAGATCTCCTGCCAACTCAAGCAGTAGCTGTCCCCTTTGGGTCGTGGTTACAGAGGCCTGAGTTCCCACATGACTGAACTCTGTGAAACTCTTTCCTAGTTGTCCCTAATTGATTCAGGCTCCCTCGGACTGTCATCTCAAAGCAACACTTCTCAAAGGACTTAACTTTTCATCTTTAACACCCATGATTCTGGAAAGAGTAGAATCTTGAACATTCTCAAGATGCCCTTTTTCCTATTGCCCCAGTGCAAAATACTTGCCTCCTTTTTAATAGTAATCTACTCAAAACTATGCTGTCCTTTGTCCCAACTTTGCAGGTGCTTCCTCTCTTGCAAAACTGTGTACTTTTAAAACAGGCATTTCCCTCCTTGATTTTCAGCATAAAATACAGTAAAAGCTTCACCAGCTTTACCCATGTCACAGCCTGAACCTTGCACTGCCTTGAAATTAGTCCCCTGGAGAGTTTAAGGACATGAAAAAAAAAAAAAAACATAACAAACCCCAAGAATATGTATCCATGACCTGTCCAGGTACACTCAGAAGTGTGGTTACCAATCGCCATGGCAAATTTCAAAGCCAATCAGATCAACAATTCACCCCATCACAGTTTTCTTTTTCCACATTTGGTGCTTAATGAATAACTTATGAACAACTTCATCAACGGCAGTAGAAGGTAAAAACTAATCTGAAATTTTGATTCCAGAGTCATATTTAGAAATAGATATGATGCAAAAGTAGAATATTTCGTTTTATTAAACTACAGACATTGGTTCCCACTTAAAAACTAGCCAAGTAATTTAATTAAAAGTATTGAGAATTTTGTAACATAGGTAAATATAAAAATGATGGGAGGTCATATGAATTTGTCTTCAATTATACTAGACAAGATAACTTCATATCTTATTCTTAGAAAACCTCCTGTTCTACATAAATATAGGTTGACTTTCAAATATTACTGTTAAAAATTGTAAGAACAATACACATAGGAAAATTACACTTAGGAAACTGAACCATGCTAGAGATAATGTGGTTTTCAACATCTTCAAATGATTTGTATTCTTAGGGTTTCTTTTTAGATTTCTCAAATAGATCATGAACATTTTACTTCCTAATGAAACTTTCGTAACTGATTCTAAAATAACATTTGCTACTGGAAAAATATTATCACACAAGTAAAAAGCAATCCTATTTTGTCCCGTTCTTCAAAAATATTTGAGAATCAGCAATGAATAATACTAAGGTAAACAATAAAATTATAGTTACTATTAATTTAAATAATATATAATATACCATTCATTTTCTGCATAATATTACATGGCAACTAATATTTGGTTAAAATAAAAAAATATAATTTTTATACATTGTTTGCTAAGTCAATAATAAATAATCATTTAGATTGAACAGATCTATTTAACTTGAAGACTAACCAAAATTCTCTCAAAATTCATATGACACATTTCTGAGTTATACGGTATACAAAAAATACCAATCACTTATCTCAGAGACCCAATTGATGTTTCATTCAACTAACACTGTTTACATACAAATTAAATACTTATCTGAACAACCTCATTGGAAGTTTCTTCTGATGCCTTTATTGATTTGACAAACAACTTAAATTGAATATTTCATCAGTTTTAACTGCTGAGAGCAACAGCAAAAGCTTTACTATATCACGCAGTAGATGTTTTCTATGAGTGCCTTGATTTAGGTGTACACTAGTGATCCAAACTTGCAAATGCTTGCATGTGATGCTATGACTATTTATCTTCTTCTACTCTTTCAAAACCATTAAATAAAGCTAGACAAAAAATTGTTAACTATGAAAAAAATTCATCACCTCTAATAGAAGTTTGGACATTTGAGCTGCAATTAATTTTATTTTATGTTCCAAGTCTACTAAAAAGTCAATATATTCTTTGTTAATGCTCATACATTCACACTCAATAAACACAAAGCAAAGTGTTCCAAAGGATGTCAACATAAAGATATTTTAGCATAGAAACAGAGGTTTAGAGAAAAATATCAGCCCCCACATTTCAAGTTTCATTTCTCACAGAACAGTCTGAGTCAACTATTGTCTCATACAACACCAACCTCAGCAAGTATAGTGCTATAATTCTAATAATACAGATGGCAATGAAAAAGATAAAATAAATTATTTGCAGATTGCTTCTGTAAATAATTCGTTCTCTAAAAATAAAAATTGGAGGCCAGGTGTGGTGGTGGACACCTGCTATCCCAGCACTCTAGAAGCTGAGGCAGGAGGACAGCATTGAGTTCAAGGCCAGCTTGGGGTATATAGTGAGTTCAGGACCAGTCTGGAATACAGAGTGAGACCCAAACAATTTCTATAAATTAGAAATGAAGCAAACACTTTCTTGGACGTCTTAAATTCTTTACTGTTTATTATGTGTACATTTTCTAGTTTCTATACTATGAAGTTAAAAATGACTGTAGCCTATTCAAAATTACTTAAATTCTTCTATCTAGACTTATTACTTACATATGGTTAAGCTATTGTTATTCTGGTTAAAGATTCTTGCTTATAAAATGTTATTTAGAAATTTTATACACATTAAACTGTTGAATTGATAGCGTAAATGAATTTAATATGAACATATATCCCTTTACCATTAAAACTTGAATACGAAGTATTAAAGTCAGAAAAAATAATGTATTTTCTATTATATACATATTAATCAAGGGAAAGATAAGTCACTTCAGCTTGTTTTATTTTAAATAGTACTTAATGTTGCATACTCTATGTACATTCTTCCTAACATAAATGAAAAGAAGTTGCCTGTTCACTGAACTCCAATACACAAATTGTATATTAAATTGGAAATGTGATAATCCTCACAAATTTAGTTTTATATGGAAATGTCAGTATGTGTACTCGTCATAGACAACAAAATTTATTTAAAATTTCTGGGATTTCTGCTTATTGTAATAATACCAACACACATCAGTTACTCCCATGCCTTCAAATCTAGCTCAAGTAAAATAATTTTCACACAAAACATGACATGAATTTCACATTTGTGACAGTTTATGTGGCAATTTATGTTAGGGTGCTCAGATACTTGAAGAAATGCCAACGTAAATGTAGCTGTAAATATTTTTAACACTTACATCATTACACTTTGAATAAAACTCGGCACCTGCCATACTGTGCATAGGCCTGACTTTCATCATGGAATTGAAGGTCTTCAGAGAAAAAGACTGAGTTCTTATGAGGCAGAAGAGATCTGGGGTCTAAATTGTCTTTGAATTGGAGATGAAAACCTCTCTTTTTCCCCTTGGATCTCAATCCTGTAACTCTGGCCTGCAGATTTTAAACTTTCCACTCACCACAATATCGTGATCCAGTTCCTTAAAATCTGCATTTCTGGAAAACCTTAACTAATATAGACTGCTCTGTCTCTACCTTACTATGGAGAGAACTGGATAAGCATGCTTTCCTTGGGACTATAGTTGAAAAAAGCAATTTCATCATTTGTGGTGCTTATTATGAACTTGTGGGTTCTATTAGAATTGAAACAAGCCAAATCACTAAGGAAATAATTGCTGAGTTTAATGGATGCTGTGAGATTGAACCTACTATATCGCAATGATACACAAGGTAAACAAGCAATAAAATTTCAAATATAGAAAAGTATTTAAGCTGGCTGTGATACAAAAAGAAGCAAAGGAATGTGGGTCACAAAAGATTAATTTTCTAATTTCTATTTGGAAAATATGAAATGCGTGTGGAAAGTCAAAGAAAAGACAGGGTATCTCTATGCCTTTTATATAGATTGCTCATTATTAGTATCCCTTCACATATATATTCATATGCTTGTGATTATTTTAGTGTAAAAATAAACATTTTCATAAGCAACTCCTATTCGTTATCAAAATCACTAAAACATTTACACGTACTCTATTTGGAGGGGAGGTGCTGGAGATCCAACTCAGGGCCTTGCACTTACTAGGCAAGCGCTCTACCACTGAGCTAAATCCCCAGCCCCCAAATAGTCCTTTTAAGAATTTCTTCAGTTGTCCAAAACAATTTTCATACCATTTTTTAACGGCTCTGGATTTTAAAAAATAAGCATACAGTACTTTGAATTTAATTTGAGTTTATATTCATGCTTTCATAGTAAGAGATAGTAAATTAAAGTAAGATGATTAAGTAGTAAAATTAACTCAGTAGTAAAATTTTAAAAATTAAAATTCCTTAAATTGCTAGAAGGAAGATGTCATGGAGGAACTGAGAGTAGGATAAGAAATAAAAAATACATGTTATCAGTACCAGTACAAGTCAATTTGTAGGTTTAATGGCAAGAAATTGGTGCTACTTTCTGGGTAAGTGGAAAGTAAGTTTATCTGCTGAGTGTTAAGAAAGAATTCATAGGGTCAGAAGTTCGAAGTGACTGGAAACTTTTGAAATTGTTGTTGTGAAAAATGAGAAAGAAAGCTGATGGAGGAAATCTAAGGTTGTCCTGCAATATTGAGGGCAAACATCAGGTTGAACACTTAGATTTTATGGTGGCAACAATCTAAAGGTTGTATGATTTACTGTGGCATTATGTGGCAGCCTCAGATTGAGAAAGGGAACATACATTTGGAGTTTCTCAAGATGTGAGTTTTTCCAGAAGTGTTCAAAAAATAGTAGGAGAAAGTGGTTACATTTTAAAGACAGTGCTTGAGTGATGAAGCAAGTAGCCATAGCTGGAAAGCTAGAAAACAAATAAAGGTGTAATAGAGAAATGTTTTGGATAAGGATTAGAAGAGGCAAAACTAAAGGAAATAATAAGATAGAAAACAGATAAAAGAGAAATCAACACAGAAAGAGGAGGAAGAAGATATTAAAATGTCTAAGTAAGAACTGCACCTCTCAGTAGACCAGCTAAGCTATGTAGTGTAGGAACTGAATAAGAAAATGGGGCAAAAAGACAGGATGAAATTAGAATGATATGATGCACGGATTAATATCATCACAAAGTACACACGTGACCAGGAAAACGGATATAGAGCAATTCAGAGAATATGGATATTGTCCAGTGAAAAGGACCTATGTTATGTTTGAGATTCCAGACAGAATTTGAAGTCAGCAAAAATGTAGAAACATATTTAAGTAATGACTAAGTCATAACATAGGTTTCAAATTCTGTAGTGCTTGAGGGTCAGTTTATTTGGCAACAATGAGAGCAATTTTAGAGGAAACTATTGATGGTGAGAATCTTAAAGAAGAAAAGCTGAATTTTAACCTAATTTGCAAAAATGATACACAAAAACAGAGATAAAGGGACCATTGGCTATCACACATGCTTGAGATTCCAATTTTAATTGCAAAGATTAGGGGAGAAAAATAGTCTTTGCATAAGATAGAAAGAACGCACATTGTCATTGTAACTAGGAGATGAAGGAAACGTGAAAGACAGGTTAGGTGAGAGTTTGTTTATGGAAGAATAGTGGGTCCAGAATGCTCTCTAAAATAAATTTATTTTTATTTTTATTTTTTTCTAAAATAAATTTAGAAATGACTGATGAGGAGAATTTGGTTAAAAGGAAGGACAATTAATTTTGGTCAGGAGAGTTTGGAAAGTTTGGAAGTTGTAACTGGCAAAATGAAATCATTATATGGGTTGAAATGAAATCATTAGTTAAGAGAGGTAAATGTAAGTTCACTTAGGATTTTTAGACATGTCTCCAGGACTTTAGAGTCCATATATATTTTATTACTTGATATTTGCTGATTGTTCATAAAAGGACACCAGTCTATTCTGAAAGGAAGATACTGTTGTTCGAATCCTTGTATACTTATCCATGTACTTTGAAGCTGTATGTAGAGCTTGGAGTGGTTACTATTTTCACTTGTGTTCTTAGGAAGGTTCATGGATGCAGCTGTGAGATAATGAAGATTAAGGTGGGAGAGGAAGAAGTAGGGTGTTCTCAAGGGGAAGGGAGTAGCTGTAACAGGGAAAACCCAGCGGGAGCTATTTGAGCCCACGCGTGGGTCTACAGAGCCCAACAGGACACAAGGAGAGAGAGAGATGTAAAGGGACATTGTCTGCACTTAGTGAAACTGATCAAATAGGGCAACATAACAACCAAATAATTTTGAAGTTTCTCGCTTTGATGGGATTCATTATCAAATGTTTCCCATTAATGTAATATCTTGTTTCTTGATCTAGGCACTGATATATAGATTTATAGATTTACACTGATATGTAGATTTTTGTATATATTTAAGTTTTCAGATCCCTGAGATAAATACATGAGTATAATTACTCAGCCTTGTAATAAGTGCATGTACAGTTTATTAAACCACCAAATATTTATCAGAATATCCATGTTGCTACACATTCCCACTATCAATATGTGGGCCACTTGATTATTCCATATTCTTACCATCTTTTGGTATTAAATGGTGTGTTTTTTTAAAGTCAGCTGTTATAATGACAATATAGAAATATCTCATTATAGGGACTGGGGATTTAGCTCAGTGGTAGAGCACTTGCCTAGCAAGCACAAGGCCATGAGTTTGATCCCTACCATCCCCCCAAAGGAAATATCTCATTATAGCTTTAAATCTCATTTTCCTAGTGGCTAATGATGCTAAGTTTTATATGTATTTACTTCTGTATCTCCTCTAGGGGAAAGTCTTTTTGTATTTTTAGCTCAATTTCTAATTGAGTTGTTTATTTTTATTTTATACTTTTGAAAATTATTCATATATTCTAGATGCAAGATTTTATTTAAATATGTGATTTGCTAATATTTGATTCCAACGTTAGCTTTTATGTTATGCTTTTTATAGGATCTTTTGCAAGGGAAAATATTTTGGTTTTTACAAACTATGAATTTTTCCATAATGGGCCATACTTTTAGCTGTCATAGCTAACGTTTTTTCCAAGTTTTTCTTCAACAAGGTTTATAATCTTATATACAATTCCAGTAGTAATTTTGAATTGATTATTATATATGTTCCTATCAAAAGATTTTATAACTTTACATTTTTACTTTTAAATCAACAATCTACATTCAACTAAATCTGAATACAATGTGACTTTATGTCTGTTATATAGGCAGTTTTATTTCTCCTAAATATGTATAATAATTGTTCAGCCTATACATATTGTATCAAAAATTACTGAACATGTTAGTACCCACAAATGATCATATGGGATCTATAATTGCCAAAACTTAAGAAAAATGTACACATTTCTCAAATAACGATTTCAATACAAACACATAAAAGTTAGACATATTTTTATCTCTAGAATGCACTTTCTTAGCTGGTACTTTTTTTCATTTATTCATCCTACAAATGTCTGTTTTCATTTTAAAATATTAAGAAGGATTTAGAGTTACATAAACTTAAAAAGCTGGCATAAATTGTCACCATAAAGTGAGTTTAAAAGAAAATGACTGTAACCGAAGTATTGTAAAAAAGCAGTCGGACGAGTTAGGGCACTATGCGCACAGGATATCTACCTGCTGAAGAAAGAAAGAAAGACCTTTCAGAGGAGTCAGCCTTTTTTTTAAACCTGCATTCTAAAACAGTTCATGCACTCTTGTTAATTAAATAAAACAGACTAAACCAGATTTCATACGATTCCCATCTCACAAAAGTGTTATTTTCCTAAACTAAAATTACTTTCCTTAGTAAAATTATTAAAATCTAGCACAAAATTTAATGTGTTTTTTATAGTGAACTAATGCAGGACCACAAAGAGGAGAGTGAAGTTCATTTGCTGTTATTCTTTGTTTAAAACAGACTCCCAACCTAAATCACAATTTTGAATTATTTAATGATGAGCGTATAAAAGCAAAAACTAATTCCACCTCAAATATTGGAAATTAACTCAAATTGACCAAAACAGTATAGATCTATACTGACTGAGGCGATTGAAAGCTATATGTACTATTAAAGCAATAAACTCTTTTTTCATTGGCTATCTAAAGAGATCGTGTCCACATTTTATTGGTGCATTGTGTTAGTATTTTCAGCTTTACAGACTGCCGTGGCGATAGAGCTCAAAAGATAAGATGAAATATAACTCTGTCTTATCTTCATAAAGGATTCTCTGGCTAACTCTGGTATAAATTGGCCATGAAATGAATGTATTACTGCAAAGCATGAAAATAAAACTCAGTATAAACTAAAAATTAGTCGTAATGGCAAATCATTTTGTAAGCTGCAGGAGAGTCTTTGTGACTGTTTCACCTTACTCTTTCTGAAGTTGTGCTGAAAAGCAATTATTTGCTCTTTTCTCTTTACTATCCTTATTTATGATTTTCATAGTAATGTTTATTTCCTCCATTTGGTATATATTTGAAGAACTAATTGCTTTTTAAGATCTATTGATTTCATAGCCACAGTCAGTATTTGCCTTTTACCTGTCTGATAGAAATCTCTACCCTGTGATCCAAATATCTCATAAAATAAAGCAGTTGGAAAAATATAAATCATATAAAATTAAATTTAATTCATTGATAATATAGTAGGCTCTGCATGTGCTCTATAATTACTTAAGAGAACAAACATCTTGTGATTTTTATTCTATTATTTTAAAATTCTCATCATCATGGACACGTGATTAGTGTTTTGCAAATAACAGGCAAGTGGATATGCTATTTATTTTACTTAGTAGGCTTAAATATATTCAGTAAATTTGGGGAGACCATTACTTATTCTAAATAACTAGTTAAATTAGGAGATAAATGTATATACATGATACTACTTTTTTTTTTGATACTACTTTTTTAAACAGTTGAATTTGTTTCTTTTTCTTGTGAAAACTACTTTGTGAAATTCATTACAGAGCTCTTTAAAGCAACTCCACTAAAAGTATAGAGGAAGAAAAGTCCCTGCATTAAAACAATACATATACTTCTGGAAAATGTTCAGTAGAAATATGTCTATCTGTGAGTAAATTTAGGAAACAGAAAGGGCCAATCTTGCTTCATAATCAAAATTATAACCAACATTATAATTATACAAATAAAAATGTAAGACATTTACATTTTAATACATGGAGAAATATTAAGAGAAGCACTGACCTTTATCCTTCCCCCTTCAAGAAAGACATAACCGTTTCAAGGAAAAGAACCCAAGAAAGGCATGAAAGGGTTGAGTTTAATAGCCAAAGGCAGAAGAAAATTTGACCCAGATGTTAGAGGTGAAGATGTACCTAAAACTTGTAGGTGAACTGTAATGACATCCAAGATGAAAGGCGCTGGCTCTTGGTCTGTATCTGATTTCCTCCTCACAATAATTACAGATAACTGTGAATAAGCACCTCCAAAGTAGGGCATGCAGTTCCAACATGAATAAGTGCCAAAAAGTTTGTGGGGAATATAAGAATGCTGCCTGATACTCTTTTTCTTTGCCTATACTACTGTTTAACATTAATTCAGCCCCCTGGGTATTGGACACAGAACAACGTAACATGCATACGTCATTGAGACTTTCAGATTACTACCAGTGAT
>PVJO010033839.1:0-11658 GCA_004026905.1 Hystrix cristata
CATATTACTGGGGTTTTGTTTCTGTTTTGTATATGTCAGTGTTGTATTTAGTGGCTCTTACATACTTAGATATTTAACTTCTTTATTTATGTTCTTATTTAGGTACTTATTGACAGTAGTGCCATTACTTAGTACCTGGCAAATGGAAATGTTCAATAGATGTTCTAATTATTGGGAGATTGTAAGAAAACAGAACTTTTCATGGGGAAAGATCTCTGTGAAGCATGGCCCCATCCATGGAAGTGGGGAAGATGGGTTGCCCATGGGGACAGCAAAGAGTTCTGTTAAATTTGGGCAACCCTTGCCATGTGTGTTAGGAGGGTATTGAGTGCCATCCTTGGGGGTGAAACTTCAGTGGTAGTTGGAAGCCATTTGACATTTTTGAGCAGGAGAATGGCATAGTTAGAGCTGGGTTTCCTTCAGTTAATCAAATTCACTGTGAAGGAAGGTAGACCTTGGAGCACTGTTGGGAAAGGTAGACCTTGGAGCGAGAACCCCAGGGAAAATTTCTCAAGTGGGTAAATTTGACCCATTGAGTTTTTAGCATTAACAATCTGCTACCTTCTGACTCTGTTTTATTTAGTAGTATGTTTAAATAGTGTACTTTTACTTAAAAAACAATACTTTTTGATCCTTTCTCATAAGAACATATAGTTGCTAAACAACTTATTGAAGGTACAAATGAGATTTCTTCTCTCTCCTTCTCTCTTTCTCTCAATATTATCAGTGTCATTGCTGTGATGTGGTAGAATGATCCCTCTCTTGTGAACTACTGAACATTCTCGGAATACCAGAGAATTCTCTTTTACTTATATATCTCATTTTTTTGGGAAAGAATGTCCATTTTGCTATTACTGAGAGAGTACTGAGTTTTGGCCAAATTTAAATGGGTCCTTGTTCGAATAGTTGGGTCCTGAAAATATGGGAAACTGCATTTCTCGAGGTCAATTTTGACTTGCACAGGGACCTGGCCTCTGTGCACATGGTGGGACTAGTAATATCTTCCAATAAAAGCCCCTGCCAATTGTTTTCCTAGGTTTAGAGAGGTGTCCTGGGACACTCTTTCTTTCCTCTTTCCCAGCCACTACAGATAGGCTCCTACCCTGTAGACAAAATGTCTTGACTTGTATCCCCCTCACATCAGGGAAGTTTGAGAGACGGCTGGTCCTAGCCATTCTGGGGATGCCCCTACTTTTGCTTCCATCCATTCATCTCCACCCATTGTGTCTGATTTTTGCATTCTATACATTCTATGTCATGTCACCATTGCTTGTCTTTAGTAGGCACTGATACCCAGCCAAATTTGCTTTTCCTCTATCTCATTGTTTTCCCAAACTGTAGTCTGAGGACCACTTAAATTAGAATCACCTGGAGAGCTTGGTAAACATGAGGGTTCCTGGTCTTCACCAGGGACACTTAAACATGAAAACCCAAATTCTATTTTTTAAGCCTGTCTACAGCATTTCTTGCAGAAATAGCCCTTAAATTTGTCATGTCCATAACACTACTGCCTATATTATTTATTGTATTGAAGTATAAATGTACATGCGTACCTATTCTAATTACTTACATATTCTAATTATTTATTTATTGATCATTTCCAACTGAAATTCTGAAGGGTTGTGGGGAGTCAGGTCTTTTGAAACACTGAAATATTTGCCATCCTATTTCATCTATTTATTATGTCATTGATGAAATAGTTTTTATATTCTTTGTATGTTTTTATTAGGAATATAAAACTATATGGAAGAAAGCAGGAAAAATAGGGAGAAAAGTGTGATTTCCCCAACTTGATGCAACAACTGTTTTCTTGCTGCTGTAGTCCCTTTGGGTTTCAGGGTAGAAATACATCTAAGTGTGTGCTGTGTCGATGCTAATGTTTGCACCATTTAGTATGATGCATAGTCAGAAAGCAGAGACCCAGAACACAGAGTCTGCTCTGCTCCATTCTTACTGGAGGATAAAGTCCATAGAGAAAGATGTACTTCTAGGAAGCCCATCCCAGAGGACCCAAAGACTCCATGCACATGAGGTGCAGTATAATTTAAGATCATGTGCTCAGCTCACAGAAGTCGCCAGCAGCCCCTGGGCTGGTGCACACTGTGGTCTGTTTTTTTTTTTTTTCAAGTTAGCTTATGTTTACTGTCACCCACTGTGTGCCTGGAGATGAACAGGATTCTGTTGGTTCTTGAGGCTCCAGGTTGGTGGGGGAGATGGACACATAGCAATTGCCACGTGGTAAAGTTTGTGTCACTTTGGAAGGCAGTGCAGGTGGGACCCTGACCAGCCAGTGCACCTAGTAGATGTAAACACCGAGCACTGGACAGACTCACACGTCTGTTCTTATTTCAGACCTATTTCCAGTGGTGCCAAGCGATGTTGCAAAATCAGAACACCAACACTCCGATGTATGCAAGATACTGTTATGCTGTGTTATCACTCTGTGGGGAAGGACATATTCTCTATTTTTATTTTGTTGTATTTTATTGCAATTCTAAAAAAATCTAAATGTAGTAAAATGGACAGAAAAATGATGAAATAAACCCATATTTATGTATCAGACAGATTTGAACAAAGATATTATTTTGACATATTTGATTCCTATTTTCTTTTTTTTCTATTTTTTTTAGACAACCAAACACTACACTGTTGAAGTCATCTTTATAACACTTCTAGATCCCATTTCTCTTCCCCACCCCCAGCCTAGAGGCAAACATTGTTTTGAAGTTGGTGTGTGTCCTTCCTGTGTCTATTTTGATTTCTTTACCTAGGTATGTGCTATATGCAGTAAATAGACGTGCACTGTATTATATATGTATTATTCTGCAACTTACTTTTTCCACCCCTCAATATTAAGTTCTTCTGATTTATCCTTATGAATCACATGAAATCTACTTCCTTTATTTCAGTTGCTATTGAGTATATTCCACTGTTTAAAAACACAGTGATTTATATGATTCATTTGTCCATTCTCCTTTGGATGGACATTTGGGTTACTACAGAAAATATCTTTCCTCATATTTCCATATATATATATGGAATATGAGTATTTCTAGATCATTTTCCCAAAGACAGATTACCTGATGTATTGGTTAGCTTTTCTTTGTTGTGAACAAAAGTCTGAGAGCAACAACTTAAATGAAGAGAGGTTTATTTTAGCTCACAGCTTCAGTAGCTTCAGTCCATAGTCAGCTGGGCCCAAGGCAGAATCATAGTAGAAGGGAGAGGCAGAGGAAAGTTGTTCCATCCCTGCCATCCAGAAAGCAGAGAGCAGGGGAAGAGTCAGAGAGGCACAGGTCAGGGGCGACATAGGCAGTGGAGAGGCACCGGTTTTGTTCTTTTATAACAACCCTCTTCCAAGAACTAATCACAAATCCACAGAAAAACATTAAAATTTGGAAATACGGGAATCGCACCCCTGATATGAGAGTCAAAGATAACCAGAAATGGAAAGGAACCACCTAATTAGCTATGCCCGAACCTCCCTCTGTTTGGGTTTCCCTAACCTTCCAATTTCATCTCTGCTCTGATTCTTATAGGCTCTCATTAGCAGGAAGGGCAACGAAATAAAGCTGGAAAGAGAGGCCTCATCCTTCCCTCCATCCTGGACCTGCAGGAGCAGAACCCACTTCCCTTATTTTTAACACAGAATTCTCTACCCTGAATGCCCTAGAGAGAAAGAGAAGCAGCCAGGGCCAGAGGCAGAATGCATAGAAACAAAGAGATGTGTGGGGAGTGGATGCTTTATGCTGAGATCACTCCCATGTGACAGAAGACAGGCAAGTGCCTTCAGAGCCACCTTAAGCCCTGGACCCACTAGCCACCCTCATTCTTTCTCTCTTGCTTTTCATTGGTCATATTCACCCCCATGGGCAATAGCTGGGGCCCATGCTGGTCTCAGGATGATACTACTCAGGAGGGTGTCGGGTTACTGTACATCTAGTGTCCTTCTTGTGCAGAAAGATCTCGAGGCTCTGGCCAGTCACAGGACTTCTGCGGGACAGCCGGGCTGGGCTGCAGGCACAGAGCCCTGGCTGGCTCCCTGACCAACCTCCTGGTTCATGCTCAAGGTAGTGTTAGATTTAATGGAGCTTAGGTGTGTGGCTACCCAGGAAAAGGAATGGAAACATAGTTGATATGGGAAGGAAATAATTCAGTCTGGAATCTTGGAAAAGCATTAGGAAAAGCCTCATGCCAGGTCCTGCTCCAAGGGCTTTGAATCCAGGTGTGGGCTGGTTTTCCAGGGCAGACAGGACTTCTATTATGTCTCCTCTAGTTTAGAACTCACCATATTTTTTTAAGGTTTAAAACCCATTAGGGAATAGCTTAAGAAGTTAATAACCTGTTACCATTCTGGAAAATTACCTTTGATATTGTTTATAGCTATTTGGCTTATGAAAATAAATACATCAGGATTGAGAGCCAATTCTTCTTCATACCACTTATTGAAAGCAGATTATCCAATAATAAACAAATACCATTAATCTTAAGCCCACATGAGAATTTCATTTTAAAAAATTAGTTCTTCTTGTGGGATTGTACTATTTTAAAAAACTAGAACCTTAAAAAAGTGCCATAATACAATAAACTTTGTGTCTTGGATACAGAATTCGATTTGTGTGGGAAAACCAAATTAACTGTGAAATGTAACCAGGAAAAGTTATGTTGATTACAAGGAGCTTATAATTAGGGCAGCTCAGATATGCCCTGGATTCCTCTTTGTGCCTACCAAATCTAAGCACTAGCGAATAGGTGTTCAATTTGGTTTTAATTATCATGTTAGTGGTGGTCATAATTTTCATAAAGAACTCTTGAAGATCCTTTTAGTTTTTGGGTTTGTTTGTTTTTTTGGGGGGGGATCTGGGGATTGAACTCACGGCCTTCTGCTTGCTAGGCAAGCATTCTACCACTTGAGCTATATCCCCAACCCTTCCATAAAGAACTCTTAAGCCACAGGACTAGATACTAGAGCTGGAAGACTCTTCCCCCCCAACTCTTTGAGGCATTTGAGCAGTTGTTTCCCAAATACCAGGGCTGTCTGTCTGGGGGAAGTCACCCAAGGTGGTCATTTTTCACTGCAGTGATTCCTGATTCTGTTTGAAGTGAGGCCATTTGCTTCTTTTCACTAGTTGCAATTTACTTATTCACATTAATTAGGGACACTTCCCTTAAATGTGAGTGTGCTAGGAACTCAGAAATGTGTAAGTCTTTTTCCCTTTTATTACAACAAGAGAGGCATATTTGAAGATTATTTTAAAAAACTAAGTCAATCCAAGATACATAAGAATCATGCATACTAAAGTCGATGATGATATAAGATGATAGGAGTACACAGAAGAGAGAGAATGGCTTTCCAGGGATGCTGGAACACAAAGGAAAAGTTAGTGTTGGGTTTAAATGGATAAATAGGAGTTCACCAGGGGAGAAGGGAGTCAGGAAAGAGCATGAGAGATTCAGAAGACAGAGTGATGGCCGGGAAATTGGAGGAATAGATTGCAGGAATAGTCTGCCAACTATTCCTCCAATGCACTTGCTGTTCCCACTGCCTGGCCAGCTTATTTCTCTGAAGCATCTTCCCTTCCACCTTCCTTCCACTTTTTCTCTAAGTCTTTTCTCGTTTCACAGCCCATATACTGTCTGTAATTACTAATTTCATTTGCTATCCATGTATTATTTGGGTGTCTTCCTTATTAGAATGCAAACCCCGTGGAAGGAGGACTGATCCTGTTGCTCATAGCTGGATTCCAAGTACCAGCACGATGATGGGAACTTTCTGGGTTTCAAAAATTCACTCCTTGGGAAAAACAGATGAGGGGCCAGACTCTGAAAGGCCTCACGTGCTGGGCTGTAGGCCTCTGACCCCAGCCTGTGAACAATAGGAAGCCTGGAGAGGTTTAACCAGGCCAGCAGCGAGTGGGGTTATGGGTCTGCCTGACACAGAAAATTAAGTTTAAAATATTTTCAGTAATTTTACTTGTTCTGCAGCTTTACTGGCATCCCTCCGTGGTGATGTGATGATGAGAGCAAAAAACGATTTTCATTTCTCCAGTAAAACATAAAACCTGTTCCTGCAGGGTCTTACATGATCAGAATGAAAACAGAACCAAGTGGCCCTGTCCAGAAAGGCGAGAGTGCTGGTTAGCGGGAGGGGCGGCAGGTCGCCGACAGCACAGAGGCCTCCGCTTTTGCAGTTTTAAGGGGATATAAAATGCTGGCTGGCTCTTGCAGAATACTGGGCTGAGCTGCTGAAAACTGTAAAATCTCCCCGTTGCAATATAAATATGGGATGAAAGTTGATTAACCAATTTTATGTTGTTATCTGAGCCTTCAATCCATTTGCACTTGAATTAAAAAGACAGAAATTGGGTTTGGCTGGACAGGCATTTTTTCAACAGGCAATGTAAGTTAAAAAAAGATGTTTAAATTCTTGTTTCACCTGATCTGGCAGAGGATTTTCTGTGATGTTGCTCTACTTCATTTCTATGGAGTAAGTGCCAGGATTTAATATGAGGCCTGGGATGTGCAGACAATGATGAGAAAGGGAATGTCCTGCACTGACTTCCAGGCCAGAGCATCCTTGCTGCCAAGGATGCTTTTCTTAAACAGATCATTGCAGCAGCCTTTTCACTGGATTTGACACAGCTTTTGGGGAAACCCCTGGTCTGTCTCTGCCTGCCTCCCTGACCTCTCTCCTCCTGGCCACAGAAATCTTCTACTGTACATCTAAAGATATTACCACCCTGCTCCAAAAGCTTTCCATTGATTCCACATTAAGTACACAGAAAATTCTTTGGTGTTGATTAAAATCTCTGAAAATCTATCTACACATGCCTACTTTTCTCAAGTAGCTCCCTTTCCTTTTTGCCGTCTTCCCACGCTAACTTGTCCAGCTCCGCTATATTTCCCAGGCTTATCTGTGTGTCCACTTACCCAAGAGGAATCAGGTGCTGTCACATTATCTTGCTTTGCTTCTGCTGGGGAATTATCAGCCTTCCACCCTCCTCAACCCAACTCCCACATCTCTCCCACCACCATCACTTCTGGCTCAAATTTCATTCAACCTTCAAAGCAGGTTTGGGAAGGAGGTACAGATGAACCATTGCCCAGGGAGCAACACGGAGCAAAGTCTCCCAGCTTGTTTGAGAGCAAGCACCACTAGAGCAGGTGGTGGGTCAGAAAAGGCCACATTGCCTGGGCGAAAGAGCAGTGATATTCGAGAGAGGTGAGCTTGTCCAGGGACATATGATCATGGTTTTAGATGATATCAGTGTCCCTGTCTACCAGGTTTCCGTTCTCTAGTTTTGTCTTCCGCATATGACCTGGCATCTACCCCTCAGGCTCAAATCTTGATTCATCTGTGGTTATAACCTCTGGCTTTGGATTTGACCTCCAAGACTATGGATTCTCCAGAATAATTCTCCCCGCCTCCCTTCAATAATATCTTCTCACTTGTGACAGATGTAAGCTCTGGGTTTGCTCAGCCTGGTGAGGGGACTCACTTCATATCAGTGTATAACACCCCATTGTTCCGCAGATCCACCCCAAACCAATTAGTTTAGTCTTCAAAACTCTACGTACTCTGACTGCCCCTGACTCGGTGCCTTGCGGATGCCTTATACTCTGGCCCTCTGCACCAGTCACTATTCTTTGACGCATCATGAACCTGACGCCTCTGCCTGAGAGTGGCATTCCGTTGTTCTTTAGTGGCCTCCATGGGCTGGGAGAATCCTTCAGGTTTAGATTCCTAAATTAGGGCTGAGTTCAAAGTCCACCTGTCCTAGCATACACGTGAGCTTGGGCATATCATTTAACCCTACTGAGCCTCGAGTTATTCACTGGAAAATGAGCCTTATGACCCTACCTGCAGGAGGCTCTTGTGGGGATTCTGGGTGAGAGTATCTGGTACATTACTATCCAAGTGGCATGCTAATGGGAGTGGCCTTTCTTCGCTCCCTAACAGACTTTGGTGACCCTTGGGAAAGTCATCTCTGGGGCCTGAGATGAAAGCATGGAGCTCTAGGGCTGATCCCTCCTCCCCCCTCCCTCAGTGGGCGCAATGTCCACAGGGTGGAAGGCCCGCCTGGATAGGGTGTCCTTCAGAGGCCCCATAGCGCTACTGTGTGAGTTGCTGCTTCAGAGATGAATTCTGCTCATCCTGGACCTCTCGCTCTATGCAATCTTATTATAACTTATGGTTTCAACTTCAGAATTTCCAACACCACTGTCTGGGGAATTGTCACTTAGCGAATCCCTGAGCTGAGATAATTTTACAGCGCTGGGAAAGGGAACTGGGAATCCCTGGGGAGAACAGGAGCAGTTTCCTCACATCTGTGTAAGGAGAGGAGCTCTGGGCAGGAGGCCTCCTGCCCAGAGTGCACAGGGGCCTCCACTGGTGATCAAAGGCCAGCTACTCGTTCCGTTACTCCTGCTGTTTCAGAATGACCCCAGGAGGGTCTCTTCCCTTCTCATGCTTCAGTTTCCTTAATTGAAAAACAGGGGCACTGGACTTCACAATCTCTAAGGTTTGTTGGAGCACTATACTGTATGATTCTCATTTGCGAGGGAATGTTCTTGTGGAATATTCTTCCACCTACATACACCTTGCCGTGATGCTGATGTAAGGAGCAATGGACACTGCCTCCCACCATGACCAGTGCACATGACGAGGCGCTCAGCACCTGCCACACCCTATTCAATCATAGGAAACCAAAACGTATTTGGGGGTGCAGATTTTCCATGTCTTACTGTGTGTTTTGCTCCAGTCGGTAGGTGAACTCCTTCCTGCCTTAATCTGGCTATTCCCCAAACATATTCTAAGACAAGAATTAGGGTGCAAATTTACTTGCAGACTGGCAACAGGAAGCATGCTGAGAGCTTGGGGAAGTGACTTAGTCACTTTTCTCGTCACTGGAACAAAACACTCCACACCCACAACTAACAGGAAGAGTGGATTATTTTGGCTCGCAGCTGGCAGAGTCCATAGTCGGCTGGCTCCGAGGCAGGACAGCGTGGAAGAGGGAACTGGCAGAGGAAAGCTGCTCATGGTGCAGTGAACAGGAAGCAGAGAGCATCACGGGAGGAGCCAGGGAGGGAGATAAACTGAAACCATGCCCCCTGTGACCTGCCTCTCGCCACCAGACTCCATTGCCCAGTGTCACATTTCGCTATAAACTTATCAGTGGACTAACCCAGTGATGAGCATGACACCTTCTGATACAGTCACCTCCCCAAAGTCTCACCTACGAGTGCATGAAGCTTTCAGGTGACATCCAGATACAAACCATAATAGAAAGTAAGATGGAGAAGGGAGGAAAGCCAATATGGAGTGCATTAATGGGTCGGTCACTGCCATGGGCACCTGTGTGTAATCCCATTCAGCCTCTGAACACTGAGCAGCACATTTCAAAATCGTACCATTATGTGTGGGGACAGTGTGTTCATTTGCTACCTGCCACCCCTGCATTGGTGGAAGGTCTTTGCAGGGCGTGAAGTATCTGCCACCACTCTGGATGCCCCTGGAGTGGGCCTTGCATGCTGTCTTGGCTGGAGAACATCTCCAGCTCCGTGAGCTAGAAGGCTACTGGGATATAAGGATCTCCCTGCCCATAACCTCTGGGGTGGATTGGAATCAGTGGTGTGCTGGAGTTAGCTTGCACAGGCTCACAAGGGCTGTCAACTTTTCAGGAGTTTTTGCCAGCTGGTTGTGAAACATAGTCATTACTGAAATTTAAATTTTCCAAACATATAATTAAGTAAGTGGTGTGAAAGGCAAAGGTAACAAATACTCAAATCTCATCTAATTATTTTACTACATTTTGTTCTTCTCTATGTTCTTGAGGTTATTTACATCTATCATATTCATACAGTGAAAATAGAATATAATGATGCATATGAACACAGACACTTGGGGGATATTTATGCCATGGAAACTGGTAGCTGTTATCACAGATTTTTTGTCCTCTAAAGAACAGGTATTAAGTGTTTGACAGCACCACTGTTCAAGTTGCTTCCAACAGGACCCTGACAGAGTCCATCCCATACACTAGAATTGAGGTGCTAAGGATGCTGCTGTCCTTGCCATAGTCAGGGACTGTAGACTTGGGAAGCTGCTTGTAAATTTGGGTTATCACCCTACTGATGGAGCCTCCACAACCACCTTTGTCCTGGTGCTCACCAGTGAGGTGGATACTGCCCTGCCACCTGACTCTCCGGTCTTGACTCAATTCCAATTCCATGCATGTAATGAGCAAGAAGATAAAAGTCACATCTGGACCTCCAGCTGCAAGGGAGTCTGAGAAAGATGGCTTTTAGATTTCTGGCTTCTGCACAACAGACATGCTTGACAGTGAGAGAATTTGGTGCATCTGCCACACGGTCTTCTTCCTGAGGAGCCAGAGAACAGTGACACTGTCCCTAAAGCCCTGTGCAAGGACAGGTGTGCAAGAGGAACTCAGGAGGTGCTGTTCAATGCACAAATTATTCTAGAAAAAATTCTTTCTTCCTTGGTTGTTCCAAGGACGTAAATTCTCAGTGGGAGTTTGGGTTCAGGAAAAAAATATTGCCCGAATGCTTCTCCTCCCTTCCCTGCTCCCTTTGTCTCTTCCCTTTCCATCTCTCTCCATCTCTGCCATCTCAGACCTCCTCCTTGCCTCAGCTTCTATCACAGGAAACAGGCTTCTCCTGAGGATGCACAAGGGACCCTGCAAACCCAGCCCATGCCCAGCCTCTTGCATTCTATGTATCACCTCTTTTAAGGAATCGCTCCCTGCAGGACATTCCTCTTCTGCCGGAGGACTCTGGGGTCTGGAAGAAGAGATCATCAACTCTCAGAGCAGGTGTCAGTGGGAAATGAGAGGTGTACTCCAGGAAACGGCCTTTCCCTTTGGGCACGGTCCAGCTCCTGTCCTTGGGAAGCATCACTTTCTCCTTGCCAGGAGGACATGTGTGTTTCCCTTTGCGGGAAGTTCATGTGCCCCCAAAACATGATACATTTCCCTAATTGCAACATGATTGGGTCCCATCTTCCCTAACACCTCAGTAGGGCTTTTAATGACATATTCCATGGAAAAAGATGTTGGTGTGTGCTTTCGGCTGGGTTGTTATTATTGTGGGCTGGGCCTTGAGCCCTCAAAAAGATCCCCATTTCTCTCTATCCCACTTGCTCATGTTTAAAACAAAGTTCCTAAGGTGCTTTACATTCTGTCTAGAAATCCTCTGGTGGGCATTAAGTGCCAGCCCTGCTAGGGCTGGAGAGAGGGACAGGGCCACTCATTAGCTGGGCTGTGTTGGGGCAGAGCCTCGGTGTCCCCAACTCAGTTGGGCTCCTGAGCTGGTGAAGGGACATATGTGGCCCTCTTCTTATGCCAAGACCACCTCCACTCTTCTTGTCCTGACTGCTTGTACGGGGTTTGCTCACTGGTCAGTTACTGTGCTTAAGAGGAAGGGAAGGACTGGGCACCATCGTCTCTACCCTCTGCCATCCAGAGTCCCTGCCAGGACATTCCTGTGCTTTCCAAGCTAGGGAAGTAGCAAAAGTTGGGAGAAGATTCCTTTCATTTGCCACATCTTTCTTGTAAAAGAGCTTGCAAGAAGAATTCCTGAGTTCTTGCATTGGGATTAGGTTCGATGCCAAGCCTAATTTTCTTTTTTTTTTACTAG
>PVJO010033840.1:0-11652 GCA_004026905.1 Hystrix cristata
CTTAAGCTCTATTTAAAAGTGAAAGATAAATGGGAATAAAACGAGCTAGAGATTACTTGATCAATATGAAAAGATAAAATAATACAAATAGGCACCTACATTGAAAGCACAGAGCCAGACAAAATAACTACACCTAAGGGCTAAGATAGGCTTGTCAGCTAAATTATTTATAACCAAAAACAATACAGCAAATCTAGGATATAAAGCTCGCAGTTCAATTCATAAAATACTTGTAAAGAAAGAGTTGCACAGTATATATTTTATGTTATCCAATCAACCTTGTGGTCTGTGTCAGTTAATAATGCCATTCTGTCCGACTGAATCCGTGGTAGATGCCATCAATCAGTCTGACATTATTTGACTGGGTCTACACAAAGCTTTAGAACGTTTCTCAACAAAATTCTCCAAGTGGTTGTTATCAATCAAACAGCTGGTATTTAAATTGGAAATTATTGCCATTTCAGTGTTTGACGCCTCTGTGAGAGGCGCATGCTAGAGGCGTGAGCATTTTTATTAACTAAGAGAAAGATAAGCCAGTCATCTTGTATTCAACAAGTTGATTTTTTCCCTAAAGTCAACAGCTTCACAACAAGGCGCCTTCCTCAGCTCTTGAGTCTTCTTTAAGACAGATCTTCCCAATTAGAATACATGGATACATACATATATACAGGATTTACTGATTTGCTAGCCTACGAAGATCCAGATAAAGATGGCAGAATTCCTCAGCTGTTACTTCCAACCAGAGCAGCCACAAATAGATACTCTAGAGTGTTAATATTATAATTCTCTATACACATTATGCAAAATATTGAAAGCTTGCTTTAAATTATGAATTCATCCTTCCCGCTTCAGTCAGAAAAAAATGTTAGTGCCCAATGCTTCTTTTTCTTTTAAATTTTGCCGCAAAATGTTAGTTATTTTATGAAATCATCATAATAAGGAGGTCAACTTCCATAAAATGTTTATATTTAATCATAGAAGCTGTACTTGTGTGGATATTTTTATATGTACATGTATTTTTTTATGTCGAGTCCTAACCAGCTCTACCTGGAGTAGGAATCATTTTGTCTTAACTCCTGGCACTTTAAGCATAAAGGTCCAGTAGAGAATCACAAGTGTTTAGGAGGCATCATTTGGTAATCTAGGTCAATTTAGTGAGAGGAGACTTTTTACCCCTAATGGAGATAATCTTCCTATGGTATGACCTTCTAAGGCACTTATGTCTCTTCTCTATCATTCAAACTGATTTAAATTATATCCTACAATACCTGCACAATTGTAATCATGCTGTCAGACTGATTTGAATAATATGTGATTAAAAAAAGCCTAATATCTTCTACATATATTCAAAATTTTCAGGTATAACTAATCTTTAATTGTCAGGTATTTTTAATATGAGCCCTTGAATGGGAACCACTTGGAAAACCTAAAACAAAATGTATTTAATTATATATTAAATAAAAACAGAACTATGATACCAACCAAAAAATTTGAAAAACATTAATTTGTGGTGACAGATAATTAGGTTTTTAAGAAAGCAAATCACACATCATAAAAATGAGCTGATCTTTACCAAGCAATGCTTGGAGCCAACTAAACCAGTTTTCTGCTTGCTTTTTGGTTGGGCCTCCTCAATCTGGTCTCAAGTGGCTTTTGCAGTGATCATTGTAGTTAATCTGCTTTAGAGCTTTGAGTGGTTTCCAACTGCCTACCACAACAATCTCAACAGCTCAAGTTAGTAAACATTGTCATTTTTGTTATCTGAATTCTGCTTACCTTCATCTATATAATATTGCCGATAATTAATATAAAAAGGCTTTATAATGATAGTGCAGTATTTGTCTCCAAAGATGCTGTCCCTTATTTCTCTGTACTACCTTCCAACTGCTTGTTCTCACCATCCCTTGGGTGTGCCCCAGCTAATGGCAGGTCCTTCCACAAAGGATATGAACATCTTCTGCGAAACCCTTTGTAGTATGCTATTCCTGCTCTTCCTCCAGCTCTGTAAATTCTCAGATATCTAACAGTTTATGAAGGCAGAGCAGCAGTAAAAGCCATATGAATACAAACCAGCGTATACCCAAGGAAATGTAAAGTAGAGCAGCAGCGTATATGTGCTGATCAACAGTCCACTGATCTATTAAGGACTGTACGTGTAACTGCATGTACTGTGATGTGTAGATTGAAATTCTTACCAGATGGCATGAAATCTTCAATGTAGAAATACAAACAGTTGATATGAAAAGTTAGAAAAATGTAAAATGAAAAAAATTACTTTTGCTGTTTTTGTAAACTGCTGAGAAAATCTGAGGTTATATTTCTAAATGGGATTTATAAGGTACATCTGAACCAGGTAGAGGATGGCCTCATTTATCAGCGCCCATCAGCACATCACTACTGTCCATGTAGTAGGATAAATTACTTTGATATCACATATTTCTGGGAACATCGTATTTACTGAGAATAGCAATTAATCACTTAAATTTATATCTCAATGAAATATGTTTCCAGGAAAATATTTTAATTTTATTATGCCTTTCATAATTTCACTAGACAAATTAAATGACTTGAAATAGAAATATACTTCAAAAAAGTTTTACTTACAATCTGTACAATCACCTAAATCCAACATCCCATGTGTCTTAATTTTATCATCACTCATGGATATGTAGATTTTGATTCATTTTAAACTTGTACACCCTTTCTATATTAAAAATATAAATGAGTGTTGTTCTTCAACATTTAAAATTCAACTGTACGCACCTTTAAAAACACTTGGGAATTTTTCTTTTGTGTGATCATTTCTTGTGTAATTTATAATTTTATGTCTATGACTATTTTATAAAACACCTTTATCATTCAAATTAATAAATAATGATAAGTGATGTTGTTCAAGGATATACAAAATTCTAAATTGAAAAAAATACTCTATAAACTTTATTAAGATCATACTGAGTAGGACATGTATCAATATTCTACCTCTCTTGAATATTAAAAAAATGCCAAATATTTTAAGTTATTCTAATGAGCTTAAATTCTACATATCATAGTATTTTTGTTATTAGTTAGTGGGGCCTGATTGGAAGAGGCAGGTTGCTGGGAGTATGACACAGAAGGATGTATTCTTAACCTTGGTTCCTCCCTTTGTTCTCTGCTTCCAAGCTGTCATGGAGTGAGCAGCATTCCTTCACCATGCTCTTCTTTCATAAACTTTCCTACGAAGCATATTTTAAAGAGTCTGCATGTAATTTCATGTACTGTGTTGTGTAGATTCAGATTCTTACCAGTGGCATAAAATCTTCGATGTAGGAATATGAACACTTGATATGAAGAGTAAGAAAAATTAATCAATTTGTATTACCTGAATGTGGTAAAACTTCTGAAAGTAATTACTAGAATCACTCAAAGCAGACATATTTAAATTAGTACTTTGGGTAGGTAGGTTTGTCGTTCAAAAAGTGGGGCTTGGTGTCAATTACTTTTTGTCATAGGCTCAAGTATACTTTGCATTTACTGACATGCACACATACTACTTTGATAAGAACATTTTTAAAAACTTGAGTACCTTTTGACATTATCTCTTAGGTTTAATTTAAAAATTTGCAGGTAAATCAGTTGTTCAACTGATGAACAACTACCAACACAGAGAGGCCCTGCTTGTTTATCATCTACCAAAACAGAGAGGCCCTGCTTCGATGCCACTGAATGTACAATTAGTAGAAGTCCAACAGAAACTTCAGGAAACTGCAGGCTTTTCTTAAACTCATTTATGGATTTAGTCAACAAATGATTATGGAGCCCCTCTCATGGCAAGCATTCTGTTAAAGCCCTAAGAAACACTGTAAGCAAAAATACTTATCAACCTTTGCCTCATAGAATTTCCAGTCTAGAGGAGAATATGGACACTCTAATAGTTTCCACAAACAAATGTAGAATTTTAAGATTTACTTGGTACAATATGCCTACATAGCAGGTGTATTGGTTCCAATCTAGAGTTTGCTAGGAGAGGCAAAGTCAGAGGGGATTTGATCTTCACCTCTTTAAGTGATACATAACCAAGCTTTATCTTAAAGAACTTGCCAATTTTAAGATGCAGATTAAGTGGTATAGGCTGTTACCCTGTAGACAGGAAAAACAACAACAACAACAAAAAAGTAGAAAAGTGGAAGAAATTAAAGAAGTGCTCTATATCCTGTCTTCAGAGAGTGAAGGAGAACATGATATAGGATAAAACTGGGTGTAGAAGGTAAGGGGACAGAATTTATAGATCATGCTTAGGATTCTAATCTTTCACATAATGCAATAAGAAACCACTGAACTTCGATAAGGGTCATATTTGTGTTTCAAAAATATCATTTTGGATGCATTTTGAAGACTGATTAGAAAAGTAAAAGAACAGATAGAGTAAGAACAACGAAAGATTATGTTAATAGCTCAGGAGAATAATGATTGTCCAAGAATGTAAAGATAGCAGTACAGATTTAAACAAGTAGATGGAATCAACAGTCACACAGTAGAAGAGGCAGCAGGTTCTCTGCTAAGCTGAACAGAGGATGTGGCTCATGATTCCTTCGTTTCCATCATGCATCACGGATGGACTGAAAGGACACTGCACTAGAGAGGAGCAACACTGGCCAGTCCAGGTTGAGGAGCAGCTTTGAATTATGCTACTTGTTCAGTTGTTATGGACATGTAGTGTGATACTTTTAAATATTCAGGATGAAAGATTAAGTAGTCTCTTGTATATATTGGGCTCCTGTTCAGACAAGAATGTGGACTAGAAGTAAAATTTTGAAGCAGTCCCAACTGCGTATAGCTAATAGCTCTTATAAGGGAAAAATGAAGGAAAAGGTAACTAGTTTAAGAGAGATTTGGGTGTAAAACAACTGTGCTATACCCTTGACTAATTTGGTAATGTTTTTGTTTACTAGTAAGAGAGGAAGATGTCAGAGCCACTGGGAAATTCATTGTGTAGTAATTCTGAGACTCTGGACAAGAAGCCAGGACTTACACTACAAACCCCAAGTGGAGGAGAGACCAGAGTTAAAAAATAAATTAACATAATTAGAAATTTTAAAAAAAGTAGAAATTTTACAAGACTAGATAAATTCTGTAAACTGTGGCTTAAGATAACAGGTTTCTCTAAATATCCAGGGCGCTACACAAAGGGAAGACTTCTGTTTAAGCCAGAATCCTGATTCTGGGAGTAGTTACTTGGCAGTCTGAATTAAACCTTTTCTTAATATTTATATTAGATTCAACTTGTATGTTTAGTTTGATGTGGCAGAAGTATTAGAATACCCTTTTCTAATCCTTACAGTCATTCCCCCCTCTTATGCTAAAGATGAAACAAAAGATATATATAGAGAGAGAGCGAGAGAAAAGAGAGAGACAGAGAGAGAGAGACAGAGACAGAGAGTCCACCAAAAATGTATACATCAGAAAAAGAAAAACTTGTATAAATATTTTAGTACTAAGTTTATTGAGACATCATGAGATTACTATAAGTTACCTTTGGCCCCTCCAATCACAAAAGGTGCTCGAAGTGGTGGCCATTAGCTTCCAGGCATTCAGTAATATGGCAAACTGCTGAAGTGTGTATTTTGGGGCTCTCTCTTTCTCTATCTCCAGTCATACATATAACACACACACATATATGCAATAACTATGTTTATATGTGTGTGTACGTAATATATATACGTATACACATATACGTGTGTATACACATAATATATATACGTACCCACATATATATTGTGTTGAGTTTTACATTGTTCTAAACAACATATATAGTGGGAAAATGTAAGCCTCTTAAAATGTTTTAGTTGGGCTTGATTGTGAGGTTGTGTTCAGTGTGTGACATAGGAACAAAAATTTAATACTTCACTAAAGGGCATTCACTAAAGAGCAGTTCAGCCAAATTCAGTGGCACTTTTGCTTTCTGTCATTAAGATGGGGTGACCTCTTCGACATTGTTTTTCATTCCAAGAAACTATTTTTGGCAACCAAATTTTTTGACATTATCATTATTAAACTTTAAATTATGAAGGAAAAGATCCCCAGCTGATATTGTGCTCATTCTCCATAATGAGGCAGTTTCTTGACTACAGAAGGCTCAAATGAATACTTATGTCAAAAACAGAAGGCAAAGATCTAAATTAATTATTTAAAAGCACGCATATTTTTCTCTCTAGTCAAATTTTTATAGCTGTCAGCCATTCCTAAAATACTCCATCTTATTGTTCAGAGTAGTGGGGACATTTTGGGTCACATCCTAAATCCTGATATACCCAGGAATCAGATGGTTTATTTTTAATTTAAAAACCCAAAATATGTGGTAAGCGGTAATGTCGGGGATGTGATCACTGACTGAAATGAAAGTTATCATTTAGAAAATTACCTGGATACAAAGGCAGTGTCTAGTAGCATTACCAGGCAAACAACTGTAGGAAGTCAAGGGATGGAAAGGCTTATAGAACAAATTAAATTGCTCAAATCACATACTTTTAAAATCAATTTAAGGGGTTGGGGGTTTAGCTCAAGCGGTAGAGCACTTGGCTAGCAAGCCCAAAACCCGGAGTTCGATCGCTAGCACCCTGCCAAAATAAATCGATTTAAAATATATAGTAAGAACCAAAGGAATCAGAAATGGGCTAGGTTAATATATTTGGGTAAAGAGGTGGGAAAGCCCACAACATCTGAACTCTGCAAAATCCAGAGGCATCATCTTTCTGCCATATCAGTTTTCCCTGTTAATGTGGTCCAGAGATGTGGCTTTGAACAAGGGTGCCAACAATGAGGAATGGACAGTAGTGTAATGTGTACTAGTGGTGTAATAACACATATCTGTTTTATAGGAAAGACACAGAGACAATATACTTGGTCAGTAGCTATTGCTTGACAGTTAGCCTGCTAAACAGCCACAGGTTTTATTTATTTCATGGACAGAGAAAACATGAAACCATTATTTTGTCAATAACAGGTAATAGAATTAAGGCTAAGAATTCTGACTGTACATGCATTTTTAGTATAGGTACCTTATATTATTTAATATCTCTGAATACAGAAACCACCAAAAAAATGTATACATACTTCAGCAGTTCTCTGTACTAATAAATGTCAGGAAGCTAAGGGTCACCACTCTGAGTACCTCTTGCGATTGTAGAGGTCAAAGGTAAGTTGTATTAATCTCATGATATCTTAATAAATTTAGTATTAAATATTTACACAAGTTTTTCTTTTCCTGATGTATACATTTTTTTGGCAGACTCTGTATTCAGTATTTCTAGGTCCTTCTCTTTTTCATGTTTAACACACTTATGGTCTACTTATTAACTATTTATCTATCTCCAGTATACATTGAGATATAGATATTAACTATTTATCTATATCCAATATATATTGAGATGTTTTGCTTATATTTTGCTGATCAACAAACTTATTCATCTTTTCTAATAAAATTGAATATTCTCAAAAATAAATGCCTTTCCAAAACATAAAGCCAAAAATCTTCTCTTTATTATGACATGTTTTAAAAATTAAACTTTTAGTACAAGTCTTATTCAAAGACAAATTTTCAAAAAGGGACTGTGAATTGTGCTAATTTAGTGCTTCTTATACTGGTAATTATGAGTTGATAGATGCAGATATAACATGAGAGCAGAGATAAAAGTGATCTTGACTTTAGAGTGGATTCCGGTTCAAATTGGCTAAGGTAAAGGATCTACAAAATTGCAAGACTGCAAGAAAGTTGTGGAAAGTTATGCAAGAAAATGCTTACAGTTCACTTTGTCAAAAAATGTTGTGGGAAAAGTTTTAGTGGATTGAATGTTAATGAGTTCTCCTTTTGGGACACTGAATAAACATAGAATAAATGATGAACATTACAAGTGATCAAAAGGAAATACGTTTAAACAGAAATGTTTTCTTATGGGATTATGTTTTCTTAAAAAAAGTATTGTCAGGCTGTCTTCTTGACTTTTACTCTTTGATTTTCCTCTCTGGAAATGTGGGCCTATGCATCCACATTTATACCCACATTTAGTTTTGATGACAAGAAAACAGTACTGGCATATAACATTGCTACCAGAGTGAAGAAGCTTAGTCACAATTTATGTGAAAAATATAGAATGTGAAAAATAATTAACCTAGTGAGAAATACAAATACCTAACAAATATGAAATGCAAATACTAAACAAACTCTCATAAGGCATTAACTCATGCGTTCACATCCATCCTTGAAATAATCTCTAGAACTACTAAAATAGGAAAACATAATACTTTTGTTAAAGTAAAGAGAGAACCTAAACATTAAATAAAGGTAAAGCTGCTTTAAAATGTGCATACTAAATCATTGTTGTTGATACTATAACCAAATATATCCCGCCCAGTTTTGTGAATCTAAGGTAATATATAGATAGAAACATAAAGATATTTATACACATAGAAAAAAATAACTTCAGGCAGAAATGTATTTCAGATAAACCTCAATATATTAAAAACTTCACTCAAGTTCATTCCCCAGTGGTTTACTAAAATGGCAAAAGAATTTGCAATGGTAAAATAGTTATTGCTTCAGTAGTGGAGTGATATGCACAATGTTTTACTTGAAACTAAAATGCAAAATGGTGGGAACAATACTTTCAAAAGTATAAGCAACAGCTTTCATAATTAGACATAGTAAAAATAATTTTGCAGCATAATTTGCATTCCAAAGACTGCTATTTGTTGTAATTCAATCAGTAGTTCTTTACTCAGAGTAAAATTTGTGTGAAAACACAGTAGTTTTCTTTGTGTGGCTTTGGCCTTTCTTTTTTTAATAGCAACAGTGAACAACAAAGGTCATATACAAATGTGCCAAAAATAGGATTACCAGTGTTAAAGAGAAATAAGACATTTTTCATTTTAGAAAATGAATTAGACGTAATAAAATGCTGCATAGGTAAGTTTCATAACAATACAGGTAGCTATAAAACTCAAAAATAACATTATTATTGCTTGCTGGAATGAAAACTCCTAGTCCCGAAATTTCTTCTCCATTTAGTTCATATTATATAATTCTCTAATAATATAAGACTTTTTTTAATATGAGAGAGAATGTGTTAAGTGAGTTGACTATAGAAAATAATTGTGAAAATATAGTTGCACCTCTGTCTATACATGAATGTATGTGGTTGATAATGTCTGAAAACTAATAAGGACATGAAGCTGAGCCATTTAAATTACTGTTAAATATTGTCTATTACGTTTGAATTTAAGAGAATTGAATAACACAAAATGGAGGGGTACATCAACATTAAATTGGACTTTATGGAGTGCTAAGCAATTTTTTCAGCCTCCTTTTAGTAATGAAAATCTCATAAATTTGGTTACAATTGAATTTTGAAAGTTTAGGTTAGAAAACTAGCAGCCAAATGTAGAGAGGGAAAGAAAGAAAAAAAGGAAAAAATAGTCCAGCCAGTAACTGAAACTTTCCAAAATGTAACAGTTCCTAAAATGTTCAGTAGTCATTCGATACTAACTTCTTTCTGTGTGACAAGGAATGCAAGTTAAGATGCATCTCCTCTAATTAATTACTCGGAAGCAGAAGAGAGTAAATAATTATCAAACTAATTCTTACAGTGGACATAATTAGGACCATTAATCATCAGTCATAAATTATTTAATTTAGTAATAATCCTGGAAGAAAAATTAGTATTACAGTTACTTTTGCATTTTAAAAGCCATCATGGTAATGCTGCCAACTGCAAACCTGATGCCTTCCGCCTTCCGATACTTTTTAAGAAATGTTTTAGTTCAATTAATATTGTTAGGGTACATTAATTTCTACTAAATAGGACAATGAGTTTAAGAAAGCCAATTCAGTAATTATCTCAGGTCTAGAATTTCTGTTAGACATAAACCCGTTCATTCTCCGTACCCTACTGCACTGGCACTATAGCTTTAAAATTCTAAGTAGAATCCTAAAATAAGGGAGAGGGAACATATGTAAGATGAGATTATAGTCAGTGCTTTATAAAGCCTCTTGGTGTCTGGCACACAAAAAACCTGAATGTTTAGTTCATAATACGTATTTACTTTTACTTGTAAAAACAGTGTGATATTTTGTAATAAGAGCTTATAAACACTGTGATTCGGGAAGATAGAAAACATTTTGAATACTAAAAAATCCAGTCATGGAAAATTATTTCTTGCCTTACAGGCTCCTGAACCCTTTCATATATATCTGTTTAATGAGTGAAGCTGGTTAGTAGGAAAGCTCAGAATCTCATTTAATTTACACGGGGAATGATAGAGAATTAGAGCGAAAGCAAGTGGATTAAAAAGGGAGGGTATTAAGAGTATGTTCTCGAGGTGCATCCATTTACCCACAAATGACTCTAGTTTATCCTTTTTTATGGCAGAGTAGTACTCCATTGTGTAGAAAAACCACATCTTCTTTAGCCATTCCTTGATTGTTGGGCACTTGGGTTGTTTCCAAGACTTAGCTATGACAAATTGTGTTGCTATGAACATAGTTGTTCATATATCTCTATGGTATGAGGTTTTCAGTTCTTCTGGGAAGATACCAAGCAGGGGAATAGCTGGATCAAATGGAACCTCTAGATTTAGTTTTTCGAGGAGTCTCCATTCTGATTTCCATAGTGGTTGGACTAGTCTACATTCCCACCAACAGTGGAGAAGGGTACCTTTTGCCCCACAGCCCCGCCAGCACTTGTTGTTGGTTGATTTCTTGATAATAGCTATTCTTTCTCAAGTGAGGTGTAATCTTAGTGATGTTTTGATTTGCATCTCTCGAATGACCAGTTATGTTGAACATTTCTTCGTATGTTTATTCTCCATTTTTATTTCTTCATCTGAGAAGTGTTTATTCATTTCTGATGTCCATTTTTGGATTGGGTCTTTAAATTTGGGGGAGTTGATTTTTTTGAGTTCTTTATATATTCTAGATGTCAGACGCTTGTCTGAGGGGCAGCTGGCAAAGATTTTTTCCCAGTCTGTGGCTTTTTGTCCTGCTCTATTAATGATTTTTTTTTGCTGTGCAAAAGCCTTTAAGTAGGATGAGGTCTCAAGCACTGATTCTTTGTATTATTTCCCAAGCAGTCTGAGTTCTGTTCATAAATTTTTTTCCTACCCCTATGTCTTTGAGAGTTCTTCCTATACTATTCTCCAGTAGCTTTACTGTTTCTGTTTTAATGTTTAGATCTTTGACCCGCTTAGATTTTAGTTTAGTACATGGTGAGAGACATGTATCTAGTTTTAGTTTTCAGCATGTGGTAAGCCAGTTTTTCCAGCACCATTTGTTAAAGAGGCTATCTTCCTTCCAGTGAGGCTGTTTGGCTCCTTTGTCAAAGATGAGGTATTTAAGTGTGTTCGGAGTTGTTTCTGCATCTTCTAGCCTGTTCCATTGGTCCTCGGGACTGTCTTTGTGCCAGTACCATGTTGTTTTTATCACAGTAGCTTTATAGTATAATTTGAGGTCGGGGATTGTGATGCCCCCTGCCTTGCCCCTGTTGACCAGGATTGTTTTCGCTATTCGTGGTCTCTTCTGGTTCCCGATAAATTTCATGATTGTTTTTTCTACTTCTGTGAAGTACGTTAATGGTATTTTGATTGGAATTGCGTTAAATCTGTGTAGTAATTTAGGAAGTA
>PVJO010033841.1:0-11667 GCA_004026905.1 Hystrix cristata
GTCATTTTGTAAATATTTTCTTAAAGTGTTGTTCATAGAGCTGGGATTATATCTCAGTGGTACAACATTTCCCACACATGCCCAAAGACCTGAATTTGGTCCCCAGTAATCCCCGTATCCCGTCCCAGGGCATGTGTATCTTTGCCACTGAAGTGTAATAGCTTTATTTTTCTTTCTTATAATCTTTGTCAGATTTCGTACTTAGGGTAGTGTTGTTTTTTCAAAATGTAGAAATCTTCACTCTATATTTTATTTAATAGCTTGGCGAACATCTGTCCTATTTGCTCCTCAAATTGTTGATAAATTTCACCAGTGAAATCACTGGGCCTGGGATTTTTTTGTTAATAGAAATTCTTTTGATAAGGATGTAGCACAGCTTTTTTAATCTCTCTCCAGTGCTTTTAAGCATTTTTATTTTTATCAGTTCACATAATTTAGTCTAGTGTTGAAAATTGTTACTTGGAAGGGGTTATTGTAATACCTACTGCTCCTTCATTACCAGAAGTAGAACAAGGTGAAATACATTTCTCTACGTTAAAAAGCACATATGGATGCTGCAATGTATTGCATTTCATACATGTACAGCAATCTGTTTCTATACCTACACACTCCTTTCTGTTTTCTACAGATCCACTCTGTTGGGGCCTTTGTCCCTACTGCAATGACATCAACATGGTCAAGTTCATTTGCTAACTCCACTTTGTGAAAGTTGAGGATTTAGCAAATCTGAAAGAACATCCTGACTTACTACTTTGCTGGATCTGTCAGCACATTTGACTAAATTGATCACTTTTGCTGCTTTTCTTATTGGTGTCCAAAGCACCACATTCTCATAGGTTTTCCTTATGTCTCTGGTGGCTACTTGTTGATGTCTTTTGCTGGTTCCATTCCCTATTCCTAAACTCTTAATGTTAAAAGGACCTAGATCTGTGTTCTTGGTCATCTTCCTTATACCCTCGATTATGTGATACTCTCAACCACTTTCGTAAGTTTAAGTGCCATCTCTAACCTGATTATTCCAAACTTATGTTTCCAGCTCACATCTTTGTTCTGTCCCTGGATTCAGAATTCTGACAGACATCTCATCCTCATCATGCTCCACACTGAATTCTCCAAAACTTCCCTCTCCCAAAGTCTTTCTAATTTCACCTGATTTCAATTTCATCTTTCTAGTTACTCAGTCCAAACTCCTTAGATTCAGCTGATTTCCTGTCTCTTTTACATTTGATTTTCCATTCCTAATAAATTAAAAGTCTTACCACATTTTTTCATGATATTATATCATTAACTATTATCACTATTCACCCTCCAACTCTCATACCTATCTGAGTCAGAGTCACCATAATCCATGTCCTGCATTACTGTAAAACACTCCAACACTAAAGCTATTCTCAACACATTAATAATAGGATCTTTTCAAAGCTTAAATTACAGGTTTCATTCCTTCACTCAAAATACTGCAATGTTTCTTCCATTTATTCAAGTTAAAATCTGAAGTTCTTGTATTAGTATAGAGTTCCCTCCATGGTCTGCTACCTCTGGTGCATCTCCTCTTCATTGACTCCTGCCACCATGCACTTTTCTTACAATACTGAGTGTACTTCTGCCTTAAGCTTTTCCCTAACCACTCCTCCTTTCTCCAGAGATACAGCTGGCTAACCACTCCCTGAAATGCATCACTCACCTCAGTTTTTCCAACAGTGGAAGTTTTTGGAAGGCCAGAAAAGAAGCCTCTGCCACGGCAGTGCATAAAGCCTTGAGAGTGAAGCCAGAGAGTAGCGGATACCCCAGGAAGTTGGAGATGCCAGGAACATGGAATGTCTGCTGAGGAAAGCTGCAGGCTGTGAACAGAGCTAGCCCAAGGGAGAGGCTATGTGGACTGTAACCAGCAAGGCCATATGGGTGTGGTTACACAGCACTTTGAATGCACATTTTACTACCCTGTACCCTGAATCCCAAATGCAGCAGGACTTAATGTGTGCCCTGTTGGTTTTATTTTTTTCCTTTGTCTTTGTTTTGTTTTCCTTTTTTGGTGTTTTGAGACAAAGTCTTGCCATGTAGTTTAGGCTGGTCTTGAACTCAATGTGTATCCCAGGATGAACTAAACTCACAGTGATCTTCCTGCCTCAGCCTCCCTCATGCTGGGATTACAGATCTGCACCACTACATGTGACTTGGGGTTTGGTCTTGCTTTGGTCTGATTCTGTTCTATGTATCCCTGTCTTTTATAATGGGAATGTTTACCCTGTGCCATTATACCTTGGGATTATGTGATCTGTTTTTCATTTTTGGAGAATTTCACTGCTAAAAGTTTGCCTTGAGTCTCAGAATGGACTTGGACTTGGGCTTTTTGAAAAATACAGGAACCATTGAGACTTTGGGGAAAGGATTATTGCTTTTACTTATGAACTTGATTTTGTCCTTATTTGGGGATTAGGCATGGTTGAAGGAGATATATTTGAGTAGGAAGTTGAAAAAGGGGTGGGATTTGGCAGTTATGGCTGGGCTGAAACTTGATGGACTGGGATCTGACCCAGTGATTGGTGAAGCACGCTTCTAGGTGTGTCTGTATAGTTCATGATGGCATAAGCTTGGGGTCTATTTCTGGGCCCTCACCCCTTCCCCTTTGGCACTCTTCCTTCTGGCCACCATGAATGGAGCAGGTCTGCCTCCTCAGTGCCCTTCCACCATGAAGTCTGCCTTGGAGCCAGTCAACCATGAACTGAGACAATGAATAAAGTAAACCTTTTCCCTTTAAATTGTGAGTGTTTGGTAGTGTGTCTCAGTGATGAGAAAATTAATATACTTGCTTTCCTTTTTCTTTTTCCCATATTGCTCATCAATTTCTAATGCTATGGAATGCGCTTATTATATTTATTATTTACTATCTGTATGCCTGCTAAAATTTAATCTTCAACAGTAGCAATCTTTGTCTTTTTGGCTCACTAGTGTATCATACACTTAAAGCAGGAACTAACACATAGTAGATGTACAACGAATTTATATTTAATGAATTATTTAGACAGCTTGTTCCAGTTTCTTTTGCAGGATAGGAACTTGCAGTTCTACTGCTATCTGTTAGTTCGTCCATCTATTCATCCATCCCTCCATCTATTGTAGACAGATTGATATCTACCTACTTGTCTGTCTGTCTTTGAGCACTTAGTCCATTTTAGGAAAAATAAGTTAATTTTAAAAGGAAATTCATGGTGCTATGTGGGAGGCACTCATGCCAGCTTGGAAAAACTGGTTCTTGAATATTTAATAATTTTACAAGTCGATTTTCAAAGTACGGTAGCATGAAATTGGTCATGGCAAGATTATGTACACCGTAGAATTCGGTAAATGTTACAGATCAGGGTTTGTTTTTATTTTTTTTCACTCTTTATCATCTCTGACCTGAAAGTCAGTTTACCAGTACATCATTGGAAACCAAGGATTTACATGCCATCACACAGTTAAACTTTTAAATACATTATGTAGTAGAAGTCAATATGACTGTTAAGGTACACTCTTGCAATATTAGTATTTTCCTTAAATAAATGAAGACTATCCAAATTAGGACAGACAGAGGCCCATTATTCAGAGCTTGCTATAGCAAGAAAGTCAGCTATCATTGCCCGCGTTTGGCAGGGTCTCACAGGCCGTTGAGTAATTGGAATGCTTTAGAGCAAAAAGAGGAAAGCTTCGGGTGCTCTGATTAGAAGTTGTTGGTTGGCATGGGGAAGTAGGATAAATAGAAGTGGAGCTACTTTTATGATTGATTTGGAAGAATATTTGGCTTAAGTTACATGGTGAGAGGAAACAAAGTTAGGGAAGCTGGGCACTATTAACCTAGTCCTGACCATCCCAGGACAGCTGCTTCAGAGGTTGTGGTATAATTTGCTGGGCTT
The DNA here is from genome assembly GCA_004026905.1 of Hystrix cristata. Lineage (NCBI taxonomy): Eukaryota > Metazoa > Chordata > Mammalia > Rodentia > Hystricidae > Hystrix > Hystrix cristata. Next base: position 3,894 of record PVJO010033841.1, read on the forward strand.
CTTATGAGGATCAGGGTCCTATTGTCATACTATCTGCCCGTTTTACATTTATACTTTCAGTGTATCAGACCTTTGTTTTTGTCATTCAGAGGAAATTAATTTCACATCTTCTCTGCTCAAGGATTGTCACCATAGTTATATTGTGAGATCTTGACCTTTTTGTCTTTGTATCATCATGGTGATCACACAGCAGCTATGCAGAAACATTTAGAACTCTAAATGAAATGCAGTTGACTACTGTCATGACCATGGTGATGAAAACAACAATTAATAGTCCTTGTAAATGCTTTGGATCCAAGGACCCCGGTTGCCAAAAGGACAAGTTCCAGAGGCCATGAGATGCACCTTAGGGATCTAAGCATTCTTTCCTTAAGCAAGGTGTAGCCTGTTTGACTTCATCTGTTTGATCCACATAAACAGAAAGAGTTAGTAATGACGGAGATGCAACCATGTTCAACACAAAAGAAATGTAGAATCATGAATTTGCCCATCACTACTCCTATCAGTGAGTGAGGTAATATGCATAATGACTTTTGCATGAGTTAGTGATAAGTTTTTATTCCTATGTGTCTGCTTCCCACTGTTGGAAAAACTACTCTGATTATTCCCATAAACAGTGGGCCAATTTAGTGTCTGTACTGTGGATATTATATTGACTTGATTTATTAGCGATACACTAGTAGTAAAGATAAAATTCAACTTACATTTTGTTTCCCTTTAAACAGTAAAACCTAGGTCAGTTGTTGAATTGTCAATGAAAGGTTACATTTGATATAAACAGTAAAACCTAGGTCAGTTGTTGAATTGTCAATGAAAGGTTACATTTGATATCAGTAAAAACTCTGCAAATGGAGCAGACTATCTAGAAAAAGTAGAGAGGTTCTTGCTATCAGATGCATTGCAGAGTGGTCAGCCATTGTTCAAATGGCTTTGGGATAGTGTGTGATATTTCAGCTTTGAGTGAGAGACTGAAATATATTAACTTTATTTTATTTATTTATTTATTCATTTATTTATTGGTGCTGGGGATGGAAGTCAGGACCTTGTGCTTGTGAGGCAAGCCCTGTAACCACTGAGCTAAATCTTCAGTCCCTTAACTTTAATCTCTTTTTCAAAGCTAAGAGTCTATGACTCAGAATGGTTCTTGAGAGATGCTGATTAATGAGTAGCTGCTTTAAGGCAGAGAATATCTTATCTAAGGTAATCCTTTAGAATAAATACTGGTGTTAAGCAATGAAATCCAGTAGGCTATTAGTAAATTGGGTGATAATACTGTAGAACTTCTTGTGGATCTCGTAATTAGGGTTCAGTGTGTGCTACGTTTATCTGTGACTGTTTTTCATGATATATGCCTCACACTATGTTGAAAGTAAAACTTGTGAAAATACCAAGTGAATTATATGTAGTTTATCTAAATGGGAAATCCATTGGGTACCAAAATGGTGGTACAGTAATTTGCCATTTTTAGATTTAATTTTGTATTTCTTCCGCAGTAGTAAAAAGTTGATTGCTTCTTTGTAAATGTCAATTGATTTGAGCGCACATACAATATGGTGCCTACTTCTGGACACCTTGGGGATAAGGAGTTTTGGAGGTATGGGTATATCGCATGTCACTGCTGGAATTATAAATGCTTGGCCTGGGAAACTGATTACTTTAAATTGACATTATTACTTCTTTCAAATATTATACTTGAATTTGTCTACTGTGTACTAAACCTTGTATGCACATGGAGTCTTCCAGGAATACAAATATGCCCAGACAGGTGGTATGATTAGTGATATGCTTCAGGAAGTACCCTAAAGGTTCTAAAAAATCTTTCTAAAGGTCCATATGGAATGTGGACCTTTTGCCATGTGACAGTCCATCTTTCTAGACACTTCTGAACACATCTCCCAGAATATGTTGTGCGAAAAGTCATCCTCTAGCAATATTGGGGTGGATTTAATCTGTCACTTACACAGTCTGTTTTCTGTTTTTTTTTTTTTTTTTTTTTTTTTTTTTTTTTTTTTTTTTTTTTTTTTTTTTTTTTTTTTTTTTTTTTTTTTTTTTTTTTTTTTTTTTTTTTTTTTTTTTTTTTTTTTTTTGTGGTGCCCAGGATCGAACTCAGGCCCTTGTGCTTGCAAGGCAAGCACTCTAATCACTGAGCTAAATCCACAGCCCCTGTTTTCTGTTTTTCTGCTGAAGTTACCTTAGGTGGGGACAGTGAAAAAGATACCAGTGTCTGGGACCTGGGTTCTAGAAAGTGAAGCTGCATCAAGCAGTGTGTGCATGGAGAGCATTGATGTACTTATCTTTGCCATCACTCCCAAAGCAATCCCTGATTTATGTTTTAGCTAAGCATCGTTACAATCAGAGAACATAGATGAGAGACAGATAGAGCTGAGTTACTTTCAGTGGCACATTTTCCAAGGAATATTACATCCTAAACATTGTGGACAATTGGTTGTGGTGGCACACACCTGTAATCCCAGCACTCTCTAAGGCTGAGGATGTAGGATTACAAGTGTGAGGTCAGCCTAGGCAATTAGATGAATTATTCTGATCCTGTATGAAAATAAAAAAGTGTTGGGCATGCAGCTCAGTGTGGAGGCTCTGGGCTTGATCCTGAGCACCATAGGTAGATAGGTAGATAGATAGCTAGATAGGAAGATAATCGATTGATCAATCTGGACACTACTCTATTAGACCACGGAGCTGATGCAAATTTAATCAAGGCAGAGGAGGAAGTCTGTGACAGCATTCCCTGTAAGCACTCACATTCTCCAAGGGTTTTGAGCTTCTTTGACTTCATTTGTAATTTTTGCAGACTTCTTATTTTGTGACTATCTCCTAGATATTCAAATACCCTAGGATTGGTGGTAAATGAAACCATTCTGTCTGATCTGCTTATTTGCCTTAACCTTCAGCCAGACCCCATGGACTGAACAACCCGACAGGATGGCTCATGATCAAAGAACAAGGTGGGGATCATATGGGAAAGAATTCAACTTGCTGAAGGCCATTTGCTTACCAGGGGTTACACAAATTTGATTAAACGTGATCAGACTCTTTCATAGAGAGCTACCATTCAGCTAAGCACCACTAAACACATAAGCCAGTACTTGTGAAAGTGAACTGGGTGAAATTATTTTTTGGGGGGAGGGGTGCTAGGTTGATTTTTTAATTTTAGTGTATTTACCTTTCTATGTGTGCATCTCTTATGCTAATAATATGATTAATTTTCATGTCATGGAAAAACTGAGTTAGAATTGAGGGCTTGAAAACATGTAGTGTATTGTGCAAAGATATGGCTATAAATTTATGCATCAGTAGAGCTTCAGTTAGACATAGGTAAATTAATTAATTCAACAAATGAAAAAATACACACTTTTTTATTAAAAATTGAGCAAGGTGCTCTTTATCACTTGAAAGATAGAAACATTTCTGCCCAGCTAATTAATACCTAAGAATAAGGTACAAATGGTGTGTTGTGTGAACAAAATAAAAGAAAGGGAGAGATTTTAACTGGTGTTGTAGGAAAAATCATTAGCCATGACATACTACAATTAATAGCAGTTTTAATTCCCAGTTTTTACATTCACTGTATCATTTCGTTTTGAGTTGGCTTAGGCAAAATGATAATAACTGTCCATTTAATAGATAAAGAAATGGAGACATATAGGGTGAATAATGTGATAAAAGTCACACAGCTGGCTAATAAATGGATTGAGGGCAGAGCCCAGGTATCTCAGTTTAACAACATGCTTTTCCCCACTAGATTGCTTTGCCCCTCCAAATTCATGAAGTCTCTTCATTGAATCTGTGGCACTAGTAATTAACTGTGTCTTGATTTCTCCCTCCCTCCTTCCTTTCTCTCCTTTTTCCTCTTTTCATTCTTTCTTCTCTCCTCTTTTCTTTCCTTTCTGATTTTCTTTGCAATACCACATCATTAGTAGACATTCCATATCTCTTGGTCAAAGCAATTCTAATCCTCACGTATTAACAATAACGCTGAGCTTTATATTCTTAATACATTGTATGCAGTATGGTGGGACTCGGATTGGTATAAAAACATCCCTTCTTTAGGCAGTTATTCTAAAGATTAAACATGATCACTATGTGAAGTGCTCAGTACAATCCCTGGTAGCTGCTACTGTTTGTGTTGTTGCTTTTCTCACCAAGTAACTGTGAAATTGTAATTTTAAAAAGACAAAAATCTATCCTTGCTTCAAAAGGAGGGGATTAGAGTCATAGAATCCACAGCCCTGATTTGAGATCAAACTCAGGTTTTCTTTCAGTTGGGTAGGGCTATTTCTGGGCAAAGCTCAGTCAATTCTAATATCGTCCCAGAAATGGAAAATGTTTTTAATGGATTGAAAAATGTAACTAGAGTATGGATGTTCTAGTTACCACCATGTTTGTGGACTCATAATCGGGATTGGCTGAAATGGATGCCCTCTATTTTAACAACAAGGTGGAAAATTATTTAAAGATCCAACCTTGATGGGGGAAATGTTTTCAGAAACTAAAAGTGCTAATTCTGAAGTTAAATATATTAGTAGAAGAAAGAAGTCAGGCCCTGCAGTAAGGAAGTTGTCACTTTGTTCTCTTGGAGTCGACTTCAAACACTTTCATTCTATGTGGAATTGTGGGATCCCGGCTCCTCTGCCAGTGGATCGTGGAAGGCCGTCTTCACAGCGGTGATGCATCTTAAATCAGGTGCCCACCTGGCTGCTGACACGGTGTTGGGTATAGACCTGCCTTGCAGTTGAAGATGAGGCCTCATGCCAGCTGATTCATTACAGTACAGTGACAGCAAAGACAGAATGACAGCAGGGTGGATCAACGTCTGTTTGGAATATGTGACACTTCTTGGTATCATGCAACCAGGGGAGATGGTTTCTGTTTGTTCTGGGAACTGGAAGATCCAGTACTACTTCTGTATTCACCCATCCTGGTCATCCTTTTCTCTGGACTGCTCTGTAGACTTTCTTGACTATTGCCTTCCAAATACAGGTTTCCTCAGTTACAGCAGAATGTTCGGCTCTGGGAAACCCATTTTCTGATGTGTATTTATTTTAATATCTCACTCTAATGTATTAATTATGTTGTTGTTTAGGAAAAGTTGGAAACTGACTTAGGAGTAGGGGTATAAAATCCATTTAAGATTTCTCTTAACATTGTTGTTTTCCTCCCTGTCTGCATCATCTGGGCATTTGGCTAAAGGTTGGCTGTAATGTTGCGAAGACGCATACTTCCTGTCTCCTCGAGGCAGCTACTTTCTAATACCCATCTGTTTTGGCTCCAGAACAGGCATTCTGCCTAAGAATGGGATAAAGCTGGCACAATACCTAGCAGAAAACGAATCGTCTTCAGAGAAATATAGTAGATTCCGACCCCTTCCTTCTCTTCCCACCCCCTCCATCTGGAATAGAGGAGATCCAGACAAATTTGGAAGTTGCCAAAGTTTAATTACTTCTACTGAAAGTGCCAAAAAAATGTGAAAGCATATCCTGTAGTGGAAGGAACCCAGAGGGCCCTATGGACATTTGCAGGAATCCGTTTGCCATTTGTTTTTCTCTTCTCTTCTTTAGACCCTGAGTAGCAGATTTCCACTTTTCCTTTCCAAGAAGAATGAGGACAGGTTGCACCTTGGAGACTCAAAAGGGTGTTTCAGAGTCTGCCACTGGAGACAGAACTATTGAACCACCCCTACATACTTCTGCATGAAAATGCACATAATCTGAAACTTGGGGAAAGCATTTCCTTGCAGCATTAGCTCATCAGGCCGACCATCTGCCCACAGAAATTGTACTAAATGACCCCCATCTTTGACTAATGCATCGGAGGTCTTCTCAGCAAATAATGAGATGGGTGATGTTTTTCTTTTTGGGGTGGAGAGGAAATGAAAACTCAGTGAATAAGCAAAGAAACAAAAATTAGAAAATCATTATAGGAAATTGTAGGCGCTTAGATGGCACCATTCTCATTGGACAACAGTTGCTAACTGCTTACCGTGTATTGACTCCACAGACATTTCTGTGCATCATTTTTTTTAAGTATTTCTCATGACAACCCTGTGGATAAAAGGTAACACTCTGATTTAATAGATTCAGAGAAAGGCAAATTTTCATCATGATTGTTGCACTTGGCTGAAGTCACCCAACAAATAAAGAACTGAAATTTCAGTCTGTGTCTTCTGAGCCCAAGGCCAGGCAATATTATAGTATTTACTTCTGAGTTAACTTTCAGTTACATAGGGGCTGAACAAAATTGTAGATTGCCTACATTTTGTCTGCTTTTATTCTTCTTGTGGTATATTTGCTTAAGCTACATCCTCAGCCTTTTTTATTTTTTGAGATAGAATCTCATAAGTCACTGTGTTGCCCATGCTGGGTTCAAACTTGCAACTCTCTTACCTCAGCCTTCTGGAGTGCTGGCATTGTAGGTATGCCACAACATGCCTTGCCCTTTACTTTTTAATAATACCTGTACACTTGGACTAGCATCTGCCAACCCCCCAAAGAAGAGGAGGCAAAATTCACTTCCCTACTTGTTAGTAGTTTGGGTTGGTAGGTGAATGAATCTAATAATTAAAATTATGTGAAATAATTATGAATTTCAGTGATTGGTATTTTCTGCTTTTCATATCAAACAGTTTAATCTGGCAGCATATGGAAAATAATTTTATTTCAAAGAAAAATTTGGAGGTTGATTCACATAAACAGCATTGCTTGAAAGAAGTAAAGCTGGTATAAATTATTCATAAAAGTATTAAATAGTAACAAAATAAATGTAATTATATTTCAGCTTTTGACAACAAGCCTTTCTTGATAAGTAAAGTCCTTTTCATCATGAATGGGACATTTCTGTCTTGTTGGTAACTTTTGAAATAGCAGGAGAGGTTCATCTCTTTACGTTTTCTGTAAAGTCAGCATGCTTCGCTTTGTGATTTCTATCTTTCTTATTGCACAAGTCTGTGCAGTAGCTGAAAAATAATCCTTTGACACAACACAGGTGCTAAGCCCTCATGAGGTTCCTATACGTTGGGGAGAGGTGGGTATGGAGAGCAACGTGGCAACCTGAGGACAAGAAGCCAGTCGGGATTTCTACGTCACAGCCTTTTCTTTACAAATCTTCAGTGTACCAGGCTTATTCTTTGCATCACATGAAATACAGAGATTGCTCTTGAAGGTTAGTCCAGTATTAGTCTCCAGGTGAAGCCAGGCAGGTTTTGACTTTGCAGAATATGGCAAAAAGTTGTCCTGGTCTGTGCACAGATGGGGTGTGTGTGTGTGTTGGGCTGGAGTAAGGTCAGCATAAGTGACAATAGTGGAGAGGAGAAGAGACTGGGTGACAAGGTATTCTAATTACTGAGTTAATCAGTTTGTATTATAAGACTGAGGACTGAGAATTGCCTACCATGGTTCTGCATAAGAGATACAGCATCCTTGAGGGAGGGGCAACATTTCTACTACAGCCTCCTTGGAAACACAGCCAAATTCCAAAGGACATGTACTGTTGAATGTCCTTTTGTATGCTTATTTTCAGTCTATATATCTTCTTTGGAAAGATGTCTTTTCAGGTCTTTGCTCTCTTTAAATATTGGTTTGGGTTCTCACTATTGAGTTTTAAGGTATGCTTTGTTTTTTGATTTCTGATACTTTAATGGGAATGTGCTATATAGAAACAATTATAACCATCTGTGTTTCTCAAAATGAAGTAAGCTGAATGTATGCAGTGCGTGAACATATTGTCAGAAGTTTAAAAATAATTGTTCTTTGAGCTTATG
>PVJO010033842.1:0-11649 GCA_004026905.1 Hystrix cristata
AAAAATGGTAAAGTGTAACTACACTTGTTGCAAATAGGGAGGGGTGGGTGAATGGAAGGGAGGGGAGGGGAAGGGGGGGAAGAGGGGGGAAAACCAAGATGTATCATGTACAGGTACAAAATAATCATGTTGATTATGATCATTTTGTATACAATGTACCATTACATGTTCTTGGTAAAAATAAAAAATTTTTTAAAAAAGCAGTGGGGAACAAGAACGAACCTATAGAAGCAGATTTATGCAAAGAACTGACCTTGAATCAGGGTGTGGCAGGACCCCCTGCCATAGATACGGGAGGCCACGGACAACTGCAGACTGGCAGGCTCCATGTTTCCATGGCAACTAATAAGGGCTCTGCTAAAGAGGGCTGACCTTTGAGTCCCTGCCGGTAAAAAAGGTAAAGATTAACAACAGGATTAACCAAACGAACACAGCAGACGCCCCTAAAAAGTGAGGTAACTATATCCTCAGGCAGAGTAGGTGAAAATTGTTGTAAGCAATGTAATCAACCAATCCCGGTATTCAAATAAGGTGAACAGTTGTGTATCCAATGAAGTTAGTTTGTACCCTGAAAATATTAATGGGGCAGGGTTTCAAAAATAAATTCTGCTATCTTTGCCAGGTCTTTGCTCAGGCTTCGGACAGAAGTGCCCTGGGTCAGTGTCGACACTAAAAGCTGTTTTTCTTGTGACCGTGTGGTGCTTTCGTTTCTTTGGCGTCCCTCTCCTCTCCCGCAACAAGGGCAGCTGAGTTTATTTCCTGGCATTAGGTTTACTAAATGACTGCACGAGTGACATCTTACTTGAAGTCGTTTGCATGATGGAGGGGCAATTCCTTGGGCAGGGCCACCCTGAGGGTTGAATGGATTCCTAGGCATCAAAGCATTTTGTCAGATGAACGCTGCTGAGTGGCCTTGCCAGAGGTGAACATGGCCTTGGAGAGGACCAAGGCTTGGCCAGATGGGATCCTTCCCAACCAGGTTTCACTTCTGCAAGTTGAGCCCCAGGTCCCTCTCGGCTCTTCCTCTCAGCACCATGTAGCGGTCACTGAAGGTGATTGCACCAACTCACTTATGCCTGAACCAACTCACTCACACATTCCCTATTACTGTACGTGGGAAGACTTGTTTTGCTCAAGCCATTGTTATTTTTCAAGACTTTGGTTTTTTGAGACAGGGTCTCAGTATGTAATTCAGACTAGCCTTTGACTCACTATGTAGCCCAGGGTGGCCTGTAACCCGTGCTGATCCTCCTGCCTCAGCCTCCCAAGTGCTGGGATCACAGGCACGCACCACCACACCTGGCTTTTATTACATTTTCTAGAACACACAGCCGAACTGGATCTGCCCCTGATGCACTAAAGATCAGCTATTTGCCACCTCCATCACCTCCAGCTCCTCCAGTGGACAGCGGGGCACGCAATTAGCCAAGCTGACTACAACCCACCACTGCATTCCTATCAAGGCCAAGTTGCCAACTGACTGCTCTGGGTGGCCAGCCACTGAGAGCACACCTAGTGCTAGGCAGGCTCACCCCAGGGCTGGTGGGAGGTGAGTGACTAACCTGAGGACAGCAAGATGCTCTTGTGACCCTTAGACCTGCACTGCCACCTGGGATGTTTCCTTCCAGCTTCCCCAGAGCAGGACTGGAGGGGGGCTCTGCCATGTCCCAGCCTGTCCTGGCTCTGTCCTCTTTATTTCCTCTAAAATGTGGTCCCTTAGTGAACATCCTCCACGTTCAGTCCATCTTGGGTCCCACCCTCTCTGGGGACCTGACTAGTGTATTCCCAAACTTGCACATGCCTGTTCCTCTTGCTGCTGTGATTACATAATTCAGCAAGGCCAGAACTCAACCACAAAGATGAGAAGAAAGGAAAAGATTATTTCTATGACAACTGAATTGTGCTTCAGGAAATTCTAAGGTACATGTTAAAAAAATGGCTATTCCGGGCTGGGGATTTAGCGCAGTGGCTAGAGTGCTTGCCTAGCAAGCAGAAAGCCCTGAGTTTGATCCCCAGTACAAAAAAAAAAATGGTTATTCCCAGAGAGACAAAAGCTGTAGGATTCTCATTCTATGAGGTCCCTGCATAGTCAGGTTCCTAGAGACAAGAAGTAGATTAAGGGGTGTGAGGCAGGCAGGGCAGAAGTGGGGAGCTGTTGTCTAATGGCACAGAGGGTCTTTGTTTTCCTGAGAAATGACTGAGCTATATCCCCAGTTTGTAGAGTTTCAGGGGTTTTTTGTTTGTTTGTTTTTGTTTTTAATTTTTGATCCTGTATAGGGTCTCACTATGTAGTCCAGGCTAGCCTTGAACTCACTATGGAGCCCAGTCTGGCCTCAAATTTATGGTGATTCTTCTGCCTCAGCTTCCTAAATGCTGAAATTACAGGCATGCATCACCACACCCAGCAAAAATTTCAATTTTACAGGACGAAAAAGTCCTAGAGATTTCTTAAGTGGCCTTTTTTTTTTCCCTTGGGTGCTGGGGATCGAACTCAGGGCCTTGTGCTTGCTAGGCAAATGCTCTACCACTTGTGCTAAATACTCAACCCCCAAATGCCTGTACTTTTTCTCGTATTTTCATTTTTTTGCATGGCTGGGTTTCCAACCCAGGGCTGTGTGTATTCTAGCCAAGGGCTCTAGCCCAGCTAGATCAGCAACCCAATCTCATGTAATTTTTAAATGATTCTTTGAAATTTTCTTGTATAATTGACTAATTTATGGTCTCCAGATCAGAGGGTCCGTAGTGAAATAATAACTGTGTTGCAAACCGCTTCATTGTGCAGTTACTGTGTACCCAGGCTGAAGGGTTGGAGGGCAGATCTAGTAATGGGACAACAGGGTTCAGGATGTTCCACTGAGCAAGAGGACATTGCAAAGCAGGAAGAGCAAGCTTGCAGGGAACAGTCTTCTTCCAGGTGGAAGAACACATGTGGGGGCTGAAGGGCTGGAGGAGGAGGAATTGCAGACAGAAGAGACACAGAGATGGCTTCTCATGAAACCTTCCCAAAGCAATGAGACCTACCACAAGGCCAGGGAACAGGTGTATGGGCGACAGAGGCAGACCCCTCCCCGGCCCAAGGTGGGTCCCCGGCCCAAGGTGAGATGTCTACTCACCTTGCTGAGACAGTGGTCCACATGCGTGAGCCCAGCACTCAGGGAGGCTGAGGCAGGAAGGTTACAAGCTCAAACCTAGCTTGGACAATTTAAAATTTGGGAGACTCAGTCTGGCAGCCAGGAAACTGGCAGAGAGAAAACCCAGGCCGAGGGCAATGCTGTGGGGTCCCAGCAGCAGTTCATGGGAAGTGGCTGTTAAATTTTCAGTTTTACGAGCTGACTGTTAAACACAGCCATTATTAAAATTTTGATTATACCAACTTATAATTAAATAAAACATATTAAAGCAAACATTCGAAGTATATGAAAACAAACAAATGCTCAAAATTCATTAATGTCTAAGGACTTTCCTCCATTTTCCCGTTATTCCTGGTCATGAAGTTCTTCCGTTTCCTGCACCTGGATGGGAGAAACACCACGGGAGGGTGTGGCTGTCTCTGCCCTCGTCCGCATTCAATGACACCACATTGTTGGCCCAGTCAGCTGTAGAAGTTATACTTTGGAAACTACAAATACAGAGTTAATTTTTTAAAATTTAATTAATAAATTAATTATTGCTATCGTTGTTGTTGCTGTTTGTTATTTTTAGACCCGGCCTCCCTATGTAGCCCAGGATGGCCTCCAACTTGCAGTTATCCTCCTGCCTCAGCCTCCTGAGTGCTGGGGCTACAGGTGTACATCAACATGCCTGGCTGGCGAGGCTGTCTTTTTAAAGTATACTGCCCAGCTGTTTTGTACAATGCCCCCCTCGTTGGGCTTCCTCTGACGTTTTCTCACGAGATCGGACTTTTGCAGTTTGGCAAGGTACACCGCCCAGAAGCCCACCAATTTTGTGGATTCACCACTGCCAGAGCCTTCTGTGGAGGCAGCATCCCAGGAGGAAGTAAAAACAGAGGGAAAGGACAGCTTCCCGTTTGGGAGGGGGTGGAGTGCAGGGGAGAATTCAGATCACAGGCAGAGCGTCAGGAGCCCGGAGCCCGACCCCTCCAAGGTGGCCGAGGACTTGGGAGGGGACAATGCTGCCCGCCAGCCACCAGAGGTGACAGTGGGACTGGCTTGCAGTGTAGACAAGCGGTCAGGCAGGTGCAGACGGGGTTTCAGCGCCCAGGGGCTTCGCCTGTTGCCCAGGTTTAGCGCTTGCCAGGGCCAGGTCCTGCTGGGACTCGTGGGTGGCCTTTGTCTTCCTGGGCAGTTTGAACGGGCACAGCTGTCTGCACTTTTTGGTTGCAACTCAACCAGTGAGCGGTGGGCAGTGTTCTGGTTCCATGCACGGAGCTGCCAGCTCGGCTGCCAGAGATGGCTATGACGCAGGGCGGTGTAGACCGTAGGTGCCAGGTGCCCAGCTGTCTAGCTGTGGGCAGAGCCTCCTGGCTATGAGCTCAGCCCTCGCGTCGGAGGCTGCGGGCGCGAGTGCCCCCAAGCGGCTACCGCAGGCACTGCAGGTATAAAGGACAAGCCAGCTCACCCGTGAAACGCGATACGAGGTGAGGAATGTCTTGTTCCCGGGCTCAAACTGCCCAGAGACTACTCTTTTACCGAGTTACAGTCTGTAGAAGATCTACACATCTCAAGCTTCCAGTTTGATGAGTGTTGCTGCTTTTGTACACCCCGTTACTACCGCTCAAAACAAGACCTAGAATATTTCCCTTAACCCAGAAACTTCCTTCCTGTCCCTTCCCTGTTAATCTACCTTCTTCCTCATTGAGCAACCACTATTCTGACCTCTTTCGCATTACTTTTCCTGTTCCTGATCTTCATATAAGCGGAGTCATATACTTTGGGTTTTAAAATTTTTGTTTTGTATTGTTTTGTTTTCTAGGGGTTTTTTTAATGGTACATTTTAGATGTACATAGTGGTAACATTCATCATAGGGAATTTGTACCTGTACATGATGTATCTTGTTGCTTCTTTTTTCCCCATTCCCCTCCTCTCACCCCCTCCTCCCTCCCTATTTACAAAAGATTTGTTTCCATTTTTTCCTTCCATTTCTTATTTCTCTGTTCCTTTCCCTCTCCCTTGTTCCCTTTCCCATTTGGAGATTTTCTTCCCTTTCCCAATATAATACATTTTAGTCTTTATTTACACTTCAGTTTCTCACACCAGAGAAACTATGCGGTATTTAAACATGTGTGTCCAATTTATTTCACTTAAGAGTATGGTCTCAAGATGCATCCATTTACCTAGGAATATCTCAAGTTTATCATTCTTTATGGCAGAGTAGTACTCCATTGTATTAAAAAAAATTTTTCTTAATCCATTCTGCTGTTGATAGGCATTTGGGCTGCTTCCAAGATTTAGCTATTACAAACTGTGCTGCTATAAACATGGGTGTGCATATATCCCTGCAGTATAATGATTTTAATTCTTTTGGGATGATACCAAGAAGTGGAATAGCTGGGTCAAATGGAATCTCTGGTCCTAGTTCCCTGAGGACTCTCCACACTGATTTCCATCGCGGTTGCACCAGTCTACATTCCCACCAACAGTGGAGAAGGGTTCCTTTTTCTTCACAGCCCCTCCAGCATTTGTTATTGGGTGATTTGTCAATAATAGCCATTCTTTGTGGAGTGAGGTGGAATCTCAGGGTTGTTTTAATTTGCATCTCTCGAATGACCAGTGATGTTGAACATTTTTTCATATGTCTACCTGCTGTTTCTACTTCTGAGAAGTGTCTATGCATTTCTGCTGCCCACTTTTGGATTGGGTCTTTAAATTTGGGGGGTCTGATTTTTTTTGAGTTCTTTATATATTCAAGATGTTAGTCCTTTGGTGGAGGAGTAGCTGGCAAAAATTTTTTCCCACTCTGTGGGTTGTCTCTTCACTTTGTTGGTAGTTTCTTTTGCTGTGCAAAAGCTTTTTAATAAGATCAGGACCCAAAGATTGTTGATTCTGGGCAACTGGGGATTTGTTCATAAAGTCTTTGCCTACACCTATGTCTTCAAGAGTTCTACCTATTCTATCTTCCAGCAGATTTAGTGTTTGTGTTCTAATATTTAGATCTTTGATCCACTTTCATTTTAGCTTAGTGCATGGGGAAAGATATGCATCTAGTTTTAACCTTCAGCATGTGGAGAGCCAGTTTTTCCAGCACCATTTATTAAAGAGACTGTCTTTCTTCCAGTGAGGTTGTTTGGCCCCTTTGTCAAAGATAAGGTGACTGAGAGTGTTTGGACCTGTTTCTTCATCTTCTAATCTGTTCCATTGGCCCTGGGGTCTGTTTTTGTGCCAGTACCATGCTGTTTTTATCACAGTAGCTTTGTAGTAAAGTTTTAGGTCAGGGATTGAGATGGCCCCTGCTTTGCTTTTGTTGCCCAGAATTGTTTTTGCTATTCTAGGTTTCTTTTGGTTCCAAATGAATTTTAGGATTGTCTTCTCTAGTTCTGTGAGGTATGCTACTGGTAATTTAATTGGAATTGCATTAAATCTGTATAGCAGTTTTGGGAGTATGGCCATTTTCACTATATTGCTTCTTCCTACCCAGGAGCAAGGGATATCTTTCCATTTTCTGATATGTTCTTCACTCTTCTTTTTCTAAGTACTGTAGTTTTCATTGTACAGATCTTTTACTTCATTTGTTAGATTGATTCCTAGGTACTTCATTTTTTTGGATACTATTGTGAAAGGTGTTGTTTCCCTAATTTCCTCTCTCGGTGAATCTGTTGTTTGTGTACAGGAATGCTATTGATTTCTGAGTGTTGACTTTGTATCCAGCTATGCTGTTGAATTTGGTTATTAAATCTAGAAGTCTTTTGGTGGAGTTTTTGGGGTCTTCTATATAGAGTATCATGTCATCTGCAAATAATGATAATTTAACTTCTTCTTTTCCTATCCTTATTCCTTTTATTTCTTTTTCTTGTCTAATTGCTCTGGCTAATGTTTCCAGAACTATATCAAATAGGAGTGGTGAGAGTGGGCACCCTTGTCTTGTTCTGGATTTTAGAGTGAAAGCTTTTAGTTTTTGACCATTTGGTATGATGTTGGCTGTTGGTTTGTCATAGATGGCTTTTATCAGGTTGAGATAAAGACCGTCTACTCCAATTTTCTGCAGGGCTTTTATCATAAATGGGTGTTGGACCTTGTCAAATACCTTTTCTGCATCTATTGAGATAACCATATGGTTTTTGTCCTTGGCTCTATTAATATGGTGTATCACATTTATTGATTTGCGTATGTTGAACCATCCCTGCATCCCTGGAATGAATTCTACTTGGTCATAGTGTATAATCTTCTTGATAACTTGTTGCATTCTGTTTGCCAGTATCTTATTGAGGATTTTTGCATCTATGTTCATTAATAAGATTGGCCTGTAGTTCTCTTTTTTTTTGTTGGATCTTTCTCTGGCTTTGGTATCAGAGTAATGCTTGCTTCCAGGAATGAATTTGGGAGTATTGCTTCTGTTTCAAGTTCATTAAAGAGTTTGAGAATTAGCAGCATTAAATCGTCTCTAAATTTCTTGTAGAATTCTGCAGTGACTCTGTCAGGACCTGGGCTTTTCTTTGTTGGTAGGTTTTTAATTACTTCTTCAATTTCAGTGGCTGATATTGGGTTATTTCGAGTTTTTTATATCTTCTTGATCCAGTTTTGGTGATTCATATGTATCTAGGAATTTGTCTATTTATTCTGTATTTTCGAGCTTATTAGAATACAGGTTCTCAAAGTAGGTATTGATGATCTTTTGAATTTCTGCCAGATCTGTTGTGATTTCACCCTTTTCATTCCTAACTGTATGAATTTAAGTCTTTTCTTTCCTTTTTTAATAAGGTTGGCTAAGGGTTTGTCAATTTTATTTAATTTTTCAAAGAACCAACTCTTTGATTCATTGATTCTTTGTATTGTTTTCTTAATTTCAATTCCATTAATTTCAGCTCTAATCTTTATAATATTCTCCCTTGTACGGGCTTTGGGTTTGAGTTGCTCTTCTTTTTCTAGAAGCTTGAGGTTCAACATTAGGTTGTTTATTTGAGCTTGTTCTGTTTTTCTGATATGGGCATTCGATGCCATAAATTTCTCTCGTAGAACTGCTTTCATCGTGTCCCACAAATTTTGGTAGGTTGTATTGGCATTATCATTCAGTTTCAGAAACTGTCTAATTTCTTCTTTAATTTCATCTGTGACCCACTCATTGTTCAGGAGTGTGCTATTTAATTTCCATGTGTTCATGGAATTTTTGTGGTTCCTTGGCTGTTTATTTCCAGTTTCAATGCACTATGGTCTGATGGTATGCATGGGATAATTTCAATTCCTTTGCATTTACTTAAGCATGTTCCATGAGCTAGTATGTGGTCTATTTTGGAGAAAGTTCCATGTGCAGCTGAGAAGAATGTGTATTCTGATGTTGTGGGGTGGAATACTCTGTATACGTCTACTAGGTCCATTTGTTCAAGAGTTTGGTTTAGTTCTGATATTTCCCTGTTGACTTTTTGTCTAGTCGATTTGTTGATTTGTGACAGTGGGGTATTGAAGTCCCCCATTACAATCGTATTGGTGCTTATTTGGTTTTTCATGTCCATCAATATTTGCTATGTGTAATTAGGCGCGCTGGAATTAGGTGCATATATATTTATGATTGTCATCTCTTCTTCTTGGGTTGTCCCTTTACAAGGATGTAGTGACCTTCTTTGTCTTTCTTAATGAGTCTTGGCTTGAAATCCACTCTGTCTGCAAACAGAATGGCTACCCCTGCTTTTTTCCGGGTTTCTGTCGCATGAAATATTGTTTTCCATCCTTTGACTTTCAGTCTATGAATTTCTTTTTGAATTAAATGTCTGCAGCAGATTGTATGCAGCAGATTGCTGGGTCTTGCTTCTTGACCCATTCTGCCAGTCTGCTTCTTTTGATTGGTGAGTTGAGACCATTTACATTGATGGTGCTAACTGACATATGTTGACTTATTCTTGTCAAGTTATTTACCTATTGTTGGCTCCCTATTTTTCCCTTTTGTTTAATTACTTGCCTGGCCTGAAGGATTCATTCTATTGTGATTCCTGGAGTTGTAGTCCTCATTTTCTCTTTCCGGAATGTCCTTCAGAATATTTTGGAGTGCTGGTTTGGTGGTCATGAATCTCTTCAGATGTTCTTTGTCATGGAAGTATCTTACTTCTCCATCGATTTTGAAAGACAGTTTTGCAGGGTACATCAATCTGGGCTGAAAGTTGTTGTCTTTTAGGGCTTGAAATACTTCACTCAAAGCTCTCCTTAGCTTGAGAGTTTGTGTTGAGAAGTCTGCTGTGATTCTGATGGGCTTTCCTTGATAGGTTATTTGTTTCTTTTCTCTAACAGCTTTCAATATTCTGTTCTTGTGTTGAATTTCTGGAAACTTGACTATTATATGCCTTGGGGTAGATTTTTGTTGATCATGGCTAATTGGAGTTCTGTATGCCTCACTTATCTGTATGTCCAGTTCTTTTTCCGTACTTGGGAAGTTTTCTGCCATTATTTCTGTGAAGAGGTTTCTTATGTGATTTGTGCTACCTCCTCCTCTTTCATTGACTCCGATCAATCTTATGTTATTTTTCTTTGTGTCATCCAGCAGCTGTTGTATTGATTTTTCATGGTCCCTTACCATTTTGAAGAACTCTTTCTTTTTCAATCATTAATCACACTCTTGTCTTCTATATCTGAGATTCTCTCTTCACATTGTTTCATCCTACTGCCGATACTTTCAATGTTATGTTTAATCTCTTGGGGCATCTGTTTGAATCTGTTTCATAAAGTCCATTTCTTTCCTGTGTTGGGCATTTATGGTTTCCATCATTTTTCTAAGCTCTTCTATTTTTTTATTGGTATCTGCTCTAGAGTCACTGATCATTTCTTTCATTCTGGAAATGATTTGTTTTGATGTTTTCTAGAGCCTCACTCATCTGCTTTGTTACTTCTGCTGTTACTGCTTCCAAGAGTCTGGGTGGGAAGCTTTCAGATTGTTCCACTTCATTACCCCCTGGGTTTGCTTTTGGTGAGCTGGAGGTATGGGGTTGCATCTTATTTGTGTGTCTCCTCATTTTCTATTTTTTCTTCTTTCGTTTAGTTCCTAGGTTGGTGCTTATGAATTGCCTGTGGCAAGTAGCTTTTTTTGTTTTGACAGGTGTAGCTAGTTTTTGTATTATGAGTCTGTTGCAAAATCTTATCTGTTCAATTTGTTGGGTCTGAGAAGTTGCTGTCTATTTGGCCAGCCCTTAGTTCTTTAACCTTGGCCTATAGTGTTATTTGTGACCCTCTGCCAATCTTAGTCTTGGCATGCAAGGAAGAACTGAGTAGAACAATTCTGTCACCTTGGCTAAAGTAGTACAGTCAGCAACAATAATAGCATCAGACACAGTCTAGAAAGTAACAAACTGTAGTAGCTATTGATCTGCCACCTTATACCTTATGAACTAGATTTGTGGTTACATAACAGTATCCCCAATAAACCAGAAACTTGTTTGCAGTAAATATGCCCTCGATACGGTGATTTTACTCTCAGTGGAGAAAATTCAAAAGAGATTAGGAGGAAAGGATAGAGAAATAGAAGTAGAGAAAGAGCTGAGAAGCAAAGTTGGAAGCCAGGGGGAAATTATGCAAACTTTGGGGAACTGGTAAAGGAAACAGAAGGAAAGGAGAGAAGGAAGAAGTAAAACAAGGACAGAACAAAAAAATAAAAAAACAGTAAAAAGTCACTTTCCTATAAAAAATAAGAAAGAGGAAAAAAACAAGAAAAAGAAGAGCAGAGAGGGAAAAAAATTTAAAAATAAAATAAAATAAAATGTCCACTTCCAGGTGTGTCTCTACTGTCACTGGTAGACAGAGTAGACAGACCCTGGTCCTTGTTGATTAATCCCAGCAGTAGATTTCAGCAGGGCAGCGAGTGTTCCCAGCTTGGTTCAATAGCAAGGCTTCACCCGTTCTATTGAAGTTCAGCCTGATCACTAGCTGTGGGGTTGAAATCCAATTTGTTTGGCTGGAGACATACTGTGTGTCTCCCACCAGCTTGGACTCAGTTCCCTGCCAGTTTGAACTTGGCTTCTTTCCCTCCTTCCAATTTTAGTTTGAACTCTGCCCCGCCTTGCCCCGCCTTGCCCCGCCTTGCCCCAGCACCCAAGGCCGCTAGCAGCTTTTCTGAGTTCTGAGCTCCGCCCCTTTCCAAAATGGCGATCACGCGATAGCCGCCACCTCCTGGGGGCCGTCTGAGATCAGAGGACTCAGGTAACTCACCAGCCGCTGCAGTCTTCAGTGTCCACCGCTCCGCTCCGTGTGTGTGTCTTTCCATGGAGATCTCTGGGGTCTCCAGGAGTCACCGTGAGTCTGCAGGCTCACACTGCGTCACTCGCGCTGAGAGCTGCGGCCCTGAGTTGGGGCCGTCAGGGCTGTGCCGGGAGCGCGCAGGGCTCTGTGCTGCGTTGACCCCAGCTGCAAGCTGCTGCCCTGAGCCGAGCCGTGTTGTGACCCGAGGCTGTGAGCCCAGGCCATGCCCTGGGGCTGTGACCTGGGTGGCTGCAAGCTGAGGCTGCGAGATGCCAGCCACAAGCGGGAGCCACGAGCAGAAGCCATGAGCAGGAGCTC
>PVJO010033843.1:0-11655 GCA_004026905.1 Hystrix cristata
TTGTGCTACCATGTGCCAGACACGTCTCAATCATTCATTCATCTTTCTTTCTTCCCATTAGCCAGGACTGCCTGGAAGCTAAAGACTGAGAGATGAACGAGACAAAGTCCCCACTCTCAGGAGGGGTACAGTCGAGTGGACCAGCACCTGCCAAACCTCTAAAATGTAACCATGTCCGGACACATTCTGTGTGTATACGTATCACATGATGTACGATAAGTGCTAGGAAAGAAATTAAGAAGGGCAAAGGGAGCAGAGTGAAGGGGACAGAAGGGCAATTTAGATGGAAGGGTCTGGAGGGCTTAGAGACATTGAACGGGAGACCCCAGGGAGATGGGGAGCAGGTCCCTGGAACACCAGGGGCAGAGAGTGCCGGGCAGAGGAGAGCAGACCCCAGGGCCCTGAGCCTGGGACGTGCTGGGCGGTGCTCAGTGAGTCCCCAGGAAGACAGCGCTGCTAAAACTGAGTGAGTTACTCACACTCATTATTATTAACTTTGTTATTTAATAATAACAAGGCAGCAGCCCCTCTTGGGGGGCTGGGGTGGGGTCTGTGTAAAGCTTGGGCAGCTTTTGGACTTCCCCTCTGTCCCCGGACACTGCAGCCTGGGAGGCTGGCGCTCCTGCTACCTGCCAAGCTGCCGCAAGCTGCCCCAACATCACCCCTGCTAAGCCTCCCTGGCAGGTGGAGTCCTTGCCCAGCTCCCACGGCCCAGCTGCTCGGGTTCCCACCCCACGTGCAGTGGCTTCTCGGGATGGCCGCAGCCTCCGTGTCCTGGTGAGTCGAGTCCCCCATGCTTCCCTGAAATCTAGAGAAGCAGCGATTTAATATTAATATTTATTCATGTACTCAATTCTTTCCCTGTTAAATAATTTCTCAGCTGTCGGAGGCTTCTGAAGGCTAATTTAAAACAGGTGTCACAGTTTTCTAACTGATGCCCTCAGAGTCTCAAAGAGAAGGGGTGGGGACAGGGCCCTACACTCCCCGCCCGTGCCCGCTCAGCCTGTCCTGGGCCCGGACACACCCAGCCACACTCAGCCATCAGCAGCCGGGGCTCCCAGGGTGGGAGGTGGAGAGCCTGATGCCAGGGGTGACATGGCAGGAAGTGGCCCTGGAAAGAGAGGAGGGGCAGGACTTTCCAGGTGGTCTGGAACGATCTACCCTCATAGAGGGTCACTAATGCTTTTCCAGGATTTAGTACATGCCTGGCACTGTGTATGTTAACTCACTGAGTACTTCACAGCTCCAGAGAGTTATAGCATCCTCATTTCACAGAAGTGGACATTCGAGCCATCTGACAGTGGACAACTCATCCAGTAGCCCAGGATGAACTCCAGATTTCAGACATTGGGCTGAAATTTGAGTCTCCCCCTTGGCGGCCAAGAGGCTCCACATGCTCAGTTCTAACATAGAGAAAATACAGCTTAATGGCAATAAAAGACTCAGAAGACCCAGGCGAGACCTGGTGGCCTGCGTCTCTGGACCGGCCTGGAGATGTAGGATGGATGGAGGGAAGACTTTGTTGTTATAATGCCTGGTACGGGAGGTATTCAGAGCATCCTCCCTCCTCTCTCTTTTCCGGCCTGCCCTCCAACCGCCCTTCCCATCCTTCCTCTCCGTTCTTTCTCAGCAACCTCGCACTTCAAGGTTAGAGCTGTTCCAGCTGATTGAAATCTAAGCGATCACTTCGCCCTGGCCAATGAGTGCTGGAAGACCAAAGAAGCCGTCCCCCCATGACTGCCTTCCCATCCCACCAGCTGCAATTCCTGGCACGTTGCTTGTCCTGACTTCTCGCCCTTTTAAAGCCCTGCCTCTTGGGATAACTCCCGGGTCTCAGGGCCTCTCCATCTCCCCGGGGGATCCAGATAGTCAGTCTTCTCCACCCACCCAGGTACTGCCTGCACCTTCAGACACACCCGGAAGCCGACAGGCACACTGAAATTACTTTTCAAAGGAGCGGGGCGTATGGTCTTTTATGGGTGCAGGCAACACCTCCAGCCCTGGCCTTCTGCCCTGTGGCCTGGGCACTTCAGACAGTGCACACTATCGGATCATTTCTGACTCTGGACCCTCCAGGCCACCGGAGTCCATGAAATCTTCAGCTTATGGAAGGGTCTGCCCCCAAATTTCACCTGTGAGTCAGTTTCTTGGATCTAGCAATATGTCTTCCCAGGGCCGCAGTGTCAGTGGCGGTAATAAAGAAAGCCGCGGTGACAGCATGGGCTTGCGGATGGCAGACCTGGGCCACCAAGCACGCCACTCTGCTTCCCCCGCTCCTAACAGGAGAGTAAAGACATCACCCGGTCCGAACCAGCACAGAGCAGTCCAAGTCCCTGCCTGTGAAGTCCTCGGCACACAAGTGCTCCGCACAGCCCGGATGTGGCTCCTCCATCGCTGCCACTGTTGTCGCTACCCCATAGTCCCAGGCTGAGCCCCAAGCCCTCAATCCTAAAGGCAGCAGGCGAGCTTTCTTTGTATGTCTGTGTCATGCAATCCAATCCCTCCAGAGTATAGGAGCCCGGCAGGGGAAGCGACTTGCCTGAGGACACACAGCACGTCTGCGGCACAGCCAGGAGCAGGTTTCTGATTCCTGGACTTTGCAAGCAAGAACTTCACTCAGATGCAGGGCAGGGGTCTGTCTCGCAAGTGTGTGTGCATGTGTGTGCATGTGTATGCATGTGTGTGTGTATGTGCCTGCGTGTGTTTGCGTCGGGGTAGAGCATGTGGAGGAGTCTCTGTGCATTCCAGACCTGGCATGGCTGCTTCCTAAGTGTGTCAGTCAGTTTTCCATCACTGGGACAGGATGCCTGACACCCACACCTTAAAAGAGGAGGGGCTTACTTTGGCTCATGGTTTCAAAGGTTTCCGTCCATGGTCAGATGGCTCCAAAGCAGGAGCATCGTGACATGGTGGAGAAACGCTGCTCAAACCATGGCAGCCAAGAAGCAAAGTAGAAAAGAAAATCCTGAGAGAGGCGAAGGGGCAGGGACAGGATCCACCCTTCAAAAGCCACACCCCCGGGGACGGGCTTTGTCCTCTAGGCTCCCAACAGAACCTCAGCCACGGACTTGTCCATGGATTAATCCACTAACAAGATTGACATCTCTCTAGGCCCCGCCTCTGAACACTGCTGCATCAGGGACCAAGCTCTCAGTCTGCGAGTCTTTGGGGGACACTTCATATTTAAATCATAACACTTAGGTGTGCATCTTTGAGCATGAAACTTGTCCCCTCTGGGCCTCAGTTACATCATCTACTGACGGTGGTGCTGAGTCCCTCCTCTGGGGACTCCAGTGACAGGAAGAACTCAGGAGACATTTGGACTGAGTTTCCCAACCCCAGTGTTCAGTTCTGGTACCACACGGCTCAGGATGGGCCCCCCAGAAGCCGACTAAGACAGGACTCAGTGTATGGGGGACAACTCCCAGGAATGCTCTCAGTGACATGGAAAAGCCAGACACGGGCTGCTGCAGGTGGTGACTCTGGGCAGCTGAGGCTGAACTCCCCGGGGAAACTGAGTCATCCCCCAGCAGTGGGAAAGTGGCGGACACTGGAGGGCAGGAGAGAGCCACGGGAGAAGACAGCAGGCGTGAGCCTGACCAATCTGGCGACTCTGAAGTCCAGGGCGGGGGAGCTGGCAACATCCGCTACAGGATTAAGCAGCTTTTTGCAGAAGCAGGCACACGGGGAGGGACTCCTGGGTCTTTTAATCAGCTGGGTTACTTGTGCCTTCAAACCCAGATGCTTCCCCCACTTCAAAGCTCCCTCCTAGACGGCAACAGGAAGGATGGTAATGAGGCATGAAGGTTTGGGAGGAGATAAAAGAGGGAAGGCCCATCTGTGCGTGTGCTAAACACTGGCTGCCAGGAGGGACTCGGGGACTCATGCAATTCCTTCCTGCAACAGCACAGGGGTGGGGCGCAGGCTCTCTGTGACAAGAGGGGACCAGAGCAGTGCAGATTCAGGGCCCTTGCATCACCGGGGGTGAGCGGCACCCCACATTGCTGCCTGAGGCTTCGCTCGCTGCAGGTGCGGTGGGGAAGGGATGCAGCCTCCCAAGGCCGAGCCTCCTGGAGCATCCACACGTGGAAGGTAACGTTTTTATAATCAAATAAACCCCCATCTGAAAAACCTTCATAATAGAATACTACACAGCAATAAAAAGGGACAAACTACTGATGGGTGTACGAACACAGCTAAATCTCAAAAGTGTTACACCAAGTGAAAGACGCCAGAGCCCAGTGACACAAACTGTACGGCTGCATTTAGATGAGGTTCACACAAAGGCCAAACTACAGGGCTGGAAAGCAAGTCTGAGGCCCCCGGATGGGGTCTAGGGGTGGGACAAAGGGGACTTGGGGTGAGGGGGCGGATAAAGCACTCTTCTATCCTCGTGTGGTGGTGTCTGTGTGACTGGGCACATTTGCTAAAGCACAGCTCCAGGAAACAGCAGCCTGAGGGGTCAGGACGAGGCCCCCGCAGGAACCTGACCGTTCTGGCCCGGGCTTGACCATTCCCTGATCTTGCCCATGAGCTCCGCCTCCCTACAGATAATCGGAGGCCTCAAATTCTCCCAGAGCAGGAACCCTCCTGTGAACTGCGCATGCGCGGCACCGGGGTTGCCCGCCCCCTAGGAGAACCTAACGTAGTAACAGTAGAAATAAAGTGCGCGGTGAGTGTAATGCACTTGAATCATCCTGAAACCAGCCCTGCCCAATCCTGGAAAAACTGCCTTCTATGAAATCAGTCCCTGGTGCCAAAAAGCTCGGTATTTTTTTATGGCAGCCCGAGCTAAGACACATGGAGACCAACTGTGCTGCGCTGCTGTGAGAGTATCATGAGATAATATATACACAAGTACCTTACTCCAGGAATAACAAGCACTTAATAAACTTTAATTAATACAAGGTATTAGGTAGATGTTTCTGGCTCAGGTAATAGGAAGCCCCAACAGGAAACTCAACTCGGCCTAAGCAATGCAGAAAATTATCTCACGTTAGAAGTTCTAAGCTGTGAGAATTCTGGGACTGATTAATTTAGTCCCTCATCAAGGTCCCAGGGCTCATCTGTCATTCCTCTCTGCCCTACTCAGTCCGTAAAGCTGGTTCCTCCTCATGGCTGCAAAATGGCTACTGCAGTTCCAGCCATCAGCTACAGGCATAATCACGTCCAGGGAAGAAGAAGGAGCATTTCTTCCCATGTGTTGCTTTATCCTTTCCCAGAAGCTCCCTTGTGGACTTCCTTTCATTGATCACAACTGTGTCAGGTGCTCCTTGCCTCAATAATCAGCGGCAGAGAGAAGAGAACAGCCAAGACTGGTTTAGCCTTAGACCAATTCTGACTTGTTCTTGGGGCCGGAGCTGTGCTCCCTCCCGGAAGCTGCGGGTGCTCCTTCTCTGGCCTGGCTCTTTGACCAGGGACTGACTCCCACAGGCCTGGGTTGGGTCTGGAAAAGAGGATTTCGAGGATACATGGCTGGCCAGCTCCCCACACTGCAGGTGGACAGACTCTCTGACTCAGCCTTCAAAGTCATCCTGTGCCCCAGTCTCGCCTCCCAGGCCTGCCTTCCCCTTGCTGCCTCTCCCGTGGGCCTCCATCTGTGCTTCCTGGGTGTGGCACCAGGCTCCGAGGTTCCCTCTAGCTGGAACGTCCTTCCCTGCCTTCCCACCATGACAGCAGCTACCACTTCCTGAGTGCCTATGTGCTCTGGGACGGGGGGCAGAGACTGGGTGTGACTTCCAGCTCCTCAGATCCCCAGGCTGGTCCTCTGCCACTTCCTGGGCCCCTTGCTGCCACCTCCGCCTGCCCGCTTCTCCAGGCTCGGGTGAGTCTGCCACTCTTACGGGGCGGGCGGCTCAGCTCTGTGCCCTGAGCACCCACACGTGGGGCCCCAAACTCTTTAGCACCAGGAACCCCACTCACAGCCTGTCTCCCTGTCTCCAGGACTCTGCGATTCGAAAAACTCAGTCTCCCCACCAGACACACAGCAGTTAGCTCAGCTTCCCTCTCTGTTCATCGGGTGTGTGGAACTGTCATGGAGACCAGCCCATCCCAAGCTGGGGGCTCCGGCCACAGCGAAGACACCCTAAGACAGCCGCCTGTGCCGCCATGCTCAGGTGGGGTTGGGGTACCAGAGTGCGTGTCGATCTTCCCGGCGTCTTAGACTGGGAGGAGCAGGACGCCCAGCACGATGGCTGGCTCCTCCGTGGGCACTGGACAGAGGAGCTCAGCGGAAAAGAAAGAGGAAGGAACTTCTGGGGAGTGTCTTCCTAGGCAGGAGGGACATCCCCAGGACCCCGACGCTGCACAGTGCCCCTCTCCCCAACCCAGTACCCAAACCCAGGCCAGGCTCCCGGAAGCCAGTGGGGACCCGACCCCAGGGACCCTCCGCACAGGCAACACAGCCCTCCCGGGGTCCTGAGCCCTCTGCCAAGGGCGGACAGGGAGAATCTCCAAGTACACACCAATTCCCACAGCCGTCGCGCTTATTAAATATCAACGCTGTCTGTTTGCCAATTGCGGGCTTTCATGTGAGTGCGACGCCACCACTTGAGCCCGGCACTCCCCTGTGCAAACCCAGAGCGACTCCCCTGGCTGTCTGGAGCCACCAGCCACAGCCACCAGCTCCTGCCCCGCCCCTGCCCCAGCCAGCCCAGAGCCTGGGCACAGGGGTGGATGCAGATCCCAGCCGTGCCGCTCACAGGCTGGGGGTCTTGGACATGTTCCTGGGTTCCTGCGTGGGCAGAAGCACCTTACTGCTGTGTAAATCCAGGATCTGATGGGATCCCAGGTGACGCGGGCCAGGTAGGATGATTATGGCAAGAGGCAACTTCCTCTCCCCCTCCATCCCTGCCCCTCGTGCAGCACAGCCTCAAGGGGAATTGAGAAAAAGGAGGAGGGAGAACAGGAAGTGGGCCGGGGACAACGTACTGGGGCCTCCAGTACACCAGGCTGTAGCGACATCCAGGGACCCAGCGGTCCAGCTCGGAGCCCATCTCTGTCCTGGGGAAACCTCATCTACGTGGCAATGGTGCAGGGTGCAGGCTGTGGGGTCGGCACATGGAACCCGCGATGCTCTGATATTACACTGGTTCATATTTATGCATCAACGCCTGTGCCCGGCAACGGCTGAGTCCTTACGCTGCCCGGCACTGGCCATAAAAGCCTCCATACATCACCCTGCGTTCCCTTCCCGGGCAGTTTAAAAGAATGAGAGGTGACTTAATGGCAGCGTTTAAGGGTTATTATATGTAAGTTAACAGCCCGACACTCTCCGTGTGGACAGTGATGTGGAGGGAGCCCTGGCGGCAGCCGCCGAGACCCTCCTGGGAGGGACAGCAGCGGATTTGTTCCCTCCGCCCCGCCGCTTCCTGCCCCAAGGCAGCAGGGTGCACCTGCTCAGGGTTCAAGGTCCCAGCAGCCCCTGCGACACATTCCAGGCCATGATGCTACGCCAGTCGGTCATCTCCCATAGATGGGAGTGCTGAAGGGAAGCAGGTGGCCCCGTGGGACACAGGATCTGTGGATTGGTGGCAGGCTCAGAGCAGGGAGAGGGACACTGCATGGCCTGGGGGTGGAGAGCTGACCCTAGGAGATGTAGAAGCAGCCACACACTCCAGGGTGGCCCTCGAGCAACACTATCCCTCTGCTGTGGGTGTTATGGCTTGTGTCTAGATGTCCCCCCAAAGCGTCATGCAGTCATAGGTGGAGCTTTTTTAGAGATGGCTGAATCTGGAGTGTGTGATGCTGGGATTAGGTGTGTGATCCTTAAATCAGTCCACCAATTGGTTTGGTACCACCCTAATCCTGGCAGCCTGAATAAGATACAAGGGGCAGAAAGAGGCTGCTAAGGTACCTTCTCTGCCTCATTGCCTTCTGCCTGTCTGCCTGCCACCCTGCCTTGGAGCCAGCCCACTATGAACTGTGAGCTAAATAAACCTCTCCTCCTTTAACTTTGGGTGTTGGGTATTTTGTCTCAGCCATGAGAAAAATAACTAAGACAACGAGGAGCAGAGAGAGTGTTCAGTGTGGGGTCAGGGTGGGAGTCTGGTCCGGTTCCAGCAGGGATGGGGCAAAGGGGAGGCGTGGAGTTGCCCCCTCCCCTGAGAATCACGAAGGTTGAGGTCCCAGGTGAGGCCACAGCTGCGGTGGAAAGGAAGGCCTCTTTCCCCAGGGAGTCAGCACAGGCACACAGGAGCGCCATGCTTGCTTAGCCTTTGCTGGAGAGGAGGGGACTGGGCAAGGCAGGCGGCTGGTGGGGCCCAGAGTCTTCATGATCCTCAAGGGAGGGGGATCATGAAACAGGTTCTCCCACCTGCCCCTTGATGTGACTTCGGGCAGCCGTCTCACCTGCTCTACTCTCTTTCCCCTTCTGTCCACAAAAGCCAGGGGCATCCACTTCACGAGATGGTGACAGGACTTAGAGGAGACGGTCACACGCTGGCACCCAAGTTCCCGCCCTCCCACTGTCTCCTGGAGCCACTCTGTCTAACAGCACCCCAAGCCGGTTCCCACCATCTGGCTGATGTCTCTGGGCGCCTCCACACCTGCCTGGGCACATCCTCCACAGCCCTCAGCCACCAAAGCTGGCCAGGCACTCTCCCTGCAAGCTCGCCTCAGCCTGGAGTGTGACCACGGGCACTGAGGGGTCCCTGGGACTACATCTGCTTATTCTTGTGGCCATTCGCCCAGCAAGCACTACAGCATCGTGGCCAGACTCCACCAAACGTGTGTACGATCTGTTTGCTTAGGCGAAGGGCATTCTTCTTTCCCCAGTGGCGTCCCCACACCACCTCCCCTCCCAGTCAGGAGCAGAAGGGACATCTCTATCCTGGCTGACTCCCGATACCTGGTCCTCCCCAGCCACATCCTCCACACCTGCAGAAATCTGCACTTGCTCCACTGAGCTTGGGGCCGGCACATCCGTGAATCGTCCTTCCTCCTAACTTGGGCTTTGCAGGATAGTGGGGCCTGGTCCAGGCATCCAGCTGCAGGTCCAGATGTGAGCAGACACACACACCCAGCTGCTCCACATCACCCCTCCCCATGCGCTCTGTGTCCTTAGTGCTTTGCAAATACAAGCTGTCATTCACGGAGACAGTGGTAATGGCCACGGCACACTGGGCCCCTTCGAAGGGCCAGACTCAAGGCTACACGCTTTATAGACATCACCTCATTCTGTCCTCCCCTCAGCCCTGCGGCAGATTATTATTAGCAGCATTTATAGAGACACGGCTCTGAGACGGATGCGGGGACTTGCCCAAGGTCACCCTGCTGGTGTACACAGTGCCAGGACTTGAGGTCAAAGGGACTCCCAAGTCCACCACGCCCTCTCCTCCGGGCCCAGCTGTCTCAGAAGACAAATTGGAAGAACGAGGCAAAGAAAAGAAACACTCTCTTCTGGAACAGACCTGATTTCAGATATGCAAATTCAGGAATGTGAGAAAGCTACATTGCATAGTGATTACAGGGAAATACACAAAGTTAAAAAGAAAACTGAGAAAAGTAAGAGTGGCCCTGTTACGGGCTGACTTGCGTTCCCCTGAATTTATATGTTGAATGCCTCAGAATGTGATTGTGTTTGAAAATAGGGCCTTTAAAGGGATGATTAAGTTAAAGTGAGTCCGTCAGGGTTGGCCTCAATCCAATCTGACTAGCGTCCTTACAGTAGAGGAAATGTGAACACATGAAAGAGATGCTAGCGACATCCCCATGGAGCAAGACCATGTGAGGACGACCCAAGCAGAGGCACGCGGGGAGCCACACCTGCCAGCACCCTGATCTTGATCTCGCAGCCTCCAGCGCCATGAGAAAATACATTTCTGTGTTCAAGCCCCCTCGCTTGAGGTTTGTTATGGCCGTGGGAAACCGCAACAGACTCCTACTACAAATATCATCCTTTACATGTGAGAAGCTCCTAGAAACCAATGAGAGCAAAAGACCAGAAATGCACCATTGACCATGGGCAATGACGATGAAAGATACTCACAGAAGAAGAAATGTAAGTGGCTCTTCGAAGTAGGAAAAGGTGCTTACGCTCATGCGTCATAAGTTAACACTGCACGGAGACAAGACTTCCAAAGGTAGCTGTCTTCCTACACTGTGTGGGAGAGCGGGGAGGGTCTCCGGGGCTGCGGGGTACAAGCCCTGTGGAGACATGTGTGACCAAAGGGAAGAAGGAGAGGGGAGAGGGAAAGAAGGGAGGGTGGGATGGAAAGAAAAGAAGACAGAAGAGCGGAAGGAAGGGAGGGAGGGAGGAAGGAGGGAGGGAAGGAGGAAGGGAGGAAGGAAGGAGGGAAGGAGGGAAGGAGGGAGGGAGGAAGGAAGGAAGGAAAAAAAGGAAGGAGGTCCAGAGAGAGAGAACCTGAGGGAGCAGGCACATGCAGAAGAAGCTGCTCCCCTCCTGGCGGCGTGCAAAAGGGAGCAAGCACAGGCTGGGGCCTTAAAGTCCCCTCCAAGGGTGTGTCTCCAGGGCCTCGCACCAGGCCCTGCTTCCCAGCTGGGACCCAGCCTTCAGCGCTGGCCCTTGACGCCCTCCAGACCACAGTGAGGCAGGGTGGAGAGTGAGGAGCGGGAAACAACAGCTGAGAGATAGGAACTGAGAAACCAGACAGAGCATGGACGACCACATCAAATACCAGAAAACCAACAGATAAAGGTCACCCAGCGCCCCCAAGACCCCCAGGCACATGCAGACTCAAAAGCACACCACCATGGCCTGTGTCCAGCCTCATGTGCACTGCGGTTTTGGCCC
Organism: Hystrix cristata; assembly: GCA_004026905.1. Classification (NCBI taxonomy): domain Eukaryota; kingdom Metazoa; phylum Chordata; class Mammalia; order Rodentia; family Hystricidae; genus Hystrix; species Hystrix cristata. The sequence continues at coordinate 10,754 of PVJO010033843.1, forward strand.
CCCGGTGGGCTTGGATGCCATGAGACTTCTTTTAAAAACTTCGCTCAAAACTCCCTGCCTGATGAGTGGGCTAAATCAGGCACCCTGCTGGGCCATGACTCCTGCCAGTCCCCAGCTCCAGGCCACCCCATAACCCCAGGACCTGAAGAGACCCAGGTCTGTACTTCTGGACTATGAGATCTTCTCGCCAGCCCGCCCTTGCCCTGGGGCGTGTACTTCCACTTTTAATAAATCCTCCTCGGGCTATTCTGTTCCGGACACCAGGCGCCTGGAAACAACGCCCAAGACCTCTTATCCAATAATAACAGCAGTCCGCCAAGCCTGAATTCAAACCCTGATTCTGCAGCTACTAGGCTCAAGCTTTCAGCAAGTTCTCTGGCTTGCCTGAGCCTCAGTTTCCCCAGCTGTAAAAAGCAGCAGTATCCACACTGCCCCCTAGCGTGTGGGTGCTCCACAGACAGAGCTATACTGTTCTCATCGTCCGTAATCATCATGTTCCAGCACACCAGCATTCCGTTGTTTCTGTGGTCGATTCTTTGCTTCTCTTTACATCTCTTGCTTGTTTTCAGCCAAGTGAATCACCAAATCAGGAACTAAATTGGACTTGGTATAAACGGCGACTTATCATGGTATTTTGCTTTTCATATATTTATTTATTTTTTGGTGCTGGGGATCGAACTCAGGGCCTTGTGCTTGCTAGGGGAGCACTCTAACCACTGAGCTAAATCCTCAGCCCCCTTGCTTTTCATATTAATAACTTTTCAGAGTTGGAAAACACCTACTGTTGTGAGGCCCTGAGCTCTGAGTTTTGGTGTGGAAGTTGTGAGTTGTTTATGCAGCCCAGAAAGACACTGGTGGAAGCTCCCATTCGTTCCCCCAGGGTCCGGGGCAGGTGTAAGGGG